>PVJI01013769.1:0-46532 GCA_004026765.1 Micronycteris hirsuta
CCATGCTCATTCTCTCTTCGGAAAACTCTGTTATTGCATCCTGCTCTTCATATCGAATTTGTAATCCCATCTTTTAGGAAAAAAACTTTTTCTTTTATACTTCATTTACAATTAAGTATTATTATATGCATACTCTCTGTCCTTTTAGTATGCATTCCAGGTAATTGATGATAAGGTAATGCTAGGAAATACTGTATAAGAAATTGGCTAGCTTCTTAACACTGTCCCAATCCAGGGCACTTTGGCCACAGCTTATAAATTAAGTTTGTCATGTTGGTCTTATTTCACTATACTAAAAAAATTAATGTGTGTTGGCTCTTTCTACCTAGAGTAAAAAGAATAAAATACTTAGAAATAAATTTAACAAAAGAAGTGCAAGGATTCTTCACTAAAAACGATAAAACATCACTGAAAAAAATTAAAGAAGACCTAAATAAGTGTAAAGATTTAGCTCTAAGTTTAAATAATAATTTTGAAGTGGACGACCAGAATAACCACCATTTAATTTGAGAAGAACATCATAACCAGGGCCTGAAAATTTCCCCCAATGCCACTTCCAAAATTAGTAGCATCTTTAGACATTATCCCTCATTCACTTATTTTTTTAATTGCTTTTATTTTATTTTTATTATTATTTTTATTGTATTTTTTCATTACCACTTAGTCCCCTTATACCCTCTTCCCCCAGCAATCACTACACTGTTGTCCATGTCCATGAGTCCTTTCTCCTTTTTGCTCCATCCCATTACCTACTAACCTCCCCCCTCCCACTAGCTGTCATCCTGCTCTCCATCTATGAGTCTGTCACTATTTTCCTTGGTTGTTCAGTTTGTTCATTAGATTCCGCATATGAGTAAAATCATATGGTATTTGTCTTTCTCTGGCTGGCTTATATTATCTTTTCAGGAAAAATTTTTTTAGCTGAATTCCTTCATAATTTACTCCACTTGTCAAAGGAATTTACTAGGGATATGTTGTGTTCTGAGCATTCTTCTAGACTCTGAAGGAACTTAGGTCCTGATGATGAAGATAAATAATGCATACATAAGAAAATAACACAAATTTAATACTAACTGAAAGCAGAAAGTGATAATGGCTTGAAGATGATAGAGTAATTTGGGTATTTTTTATAAAGAGCCATGGGACTTACCTTACAGTTCATGTACCAGGATTGTTAAGATGGCAACACTCCCAAATCGATCGAGGTATTCAACACAATTCTTATCAAAATATTAACTTTCATTTTGGGCAAAAATTGACAAGTTTATCCTACATGCATACAGAAATACAAGGAACCCAAAAGAGCCAAAATTACCTTGAAAAAGAAGAATGAAGTAGGATAACTCATACTTCCTGATTTCAAAACTTAAGAAAGTTATGGTAATCAATACAGTGTTGTACTGGCATAGAGATCAATAGAATGACATTTAGAATCCAGATATAAACCCTTACGCTTATGCTCAATTGATTTGCAACAAGGTGCCAAAACAATTCAGTGTAGAATGAATAGTCTTTTCAACAACTGAGCCTGGGAAAACTCGATAATCACATACAAAAGAATGAAGTTGGACCCCTAACTTCTATTATATACAAAAATTAACTGAATCTTATAACTAAATATAAGAGCTAAAACTGCAGGGCTCAGAAGAAGATATGGGTGTAAATCTTCATGACCTTGAACTAGGTAATGATTAACGAGATATGTCATCAAAGATCAAACCACCAAAAAAATAGATAAGTAGGATCGGTATTGAAAACTTTTGTTTTTCAAAGGACACTAAAATTTAAAAAAATAAAAAGTTTTAACAGATGTAGCAATTGGGGCACATATACCTTGCTATTGATACTGTAAAATGGTAACTTCAGAAAACAGTTTGGCACTTCCTCAAAGAGTAAAATACAGAGTTATTATATGACCCAGCAGTTTCACTCCTAGATATGTATATCCAAAAAAAACTGAAAACATTTTCACTCAGAAACTTCTACATAAATGTTCACAACATTATTTATAATATACAAAATGTGGAAACAACTAAAATATTCATCAACTGATGAGCAAATAAGCAAAATATGATCTATCCATATGATGGAATACTATTTACTCAGAAAAAGGAATGAAGTACTAACACATGCTAAAACATAGACAAACCCTGTACACATTATAAGTGAAAGCAGCCCATCAGAAAAGACTACGTATGGTTTGATTTCAACTTAATGAAATATCCAGAATAGGCAAATTCTTAGGTACATAAACATGATGAGTGGTTACCAGGGCATAGGGAAGGGGAAATGGGAAATGGGTGCTAATAGTTACAGGGTTTCTTTTTGTGGTGATGAAAATGTTCCACAGTTAGATGGTGGTGATGTCTGTACAACTCAGTGAATATATTACAAATGCAAAAATGTGAGCTGACTTTTATGGTATACAAATTATGTCTTGATAAAATTTTTAAAAATCTATTTCGAGTGCCTAGTACAAATTGTTTATATTATAATCATTTTCAGAATGGAATCCTTCATGTGGATGTAAAATGGTAAGGCAGTGTTTTCTTGCATCAAAAACAACTACTCTCCATAGTCAAGAGTATTACAGAGCACAACATCTGATTCTTTTTTTCAAGATTTTTTGTTTATTTACTTTTAGACAGAGGGTAAGGGAAGGACAAAAGAGGGAGAGAAACATCAATGTGTGGTTGCCTCTCGTGCACCCCCTACTGGGGACAGGGCCTGCAACCCAGGCATGTGCCCTGACTGGGAATCGAACCAGCGATCCTTTGGTTCTCAGGCCAGCACTCAGTCCACTGAGCCACATCAGCCGGGGCAACATCTGATTCTTGACCCAAGGAATTTTGCTTTTCTTACATATTTGCCTTGAGAACAATAGTGATAAACAGATGCAGTGAAATGTCAAGTTGATGGTAAGGGACGGTTCAAGGAAAATGTTCCCATTTCTCAAAACTACTCTGTAGGTGGTTAAGATAATTGGCTGTGTGATTTGATGGAATGAGTACTGTACTAGACCTCAGAAAACCTTTCCTCACACCTCACTGTATGAATTTGCACTTGTTAATTATTTCCCTGCATTTGGGTAGAATATCAATAGCAGCCCAATACATTTGTAAGAGTTTCAAATGAATCAAATGAATATAAGATGTGAAGGTGCTTTGAAATTGACAGCACTATAAAAATAGGAGGCATTATTTACTTAACACCCTTCATTTTTCTTCTGCAAACTTGATTTTCAAAAAAGGGGAAACATAAGGTGCTAAGTTAAATGGTTCCATTTGGGTAGTGATTGAAAGGGTCTGGCTTTCTTCTTGAAGATGAACATTGCTTGGACTCAGGAACTTGAACTTGTGCGACACTAACGATAGGATTTTGTAGAAAACTGTTATAATTTTTTTAATGAATCATTCTGGCAAAATGAGAATGATATGGCAGCAGACAGGTTATTGTCAATTAAACACGAGCTGTCAGAAAGTCAGAAATGTTAAAATATGGTGAGTGTGAATCCTAAGCTGATCATATGGCAGCTGCTCAGCTGATAATTTTAACAGAGTTGCTGTATGTATGTGTCATTTTCCTGCAAAATTTAATTTGAATCCTTAACGACGGAGACACCTCTGCATTTGCACGTTGCTGTCACATCAAACTTGGACCTTCTAAATGAACTAGAATGGTGGGTGGTAGAGAGCAAGTGGCATTTGAAGGAGATAGCTCTCATCTCCTTTTCCTCCGCTCAGGTTACATTGAGGAAGCCTGCATCATCCCCTGCCCCTCTGACTGCAAGCTCAGTGAGTGGTCCAACTGGTCCCGCTGCAGTAAGTCCTGTGGGAGTGGCGTGAAGGTTCGGTCTAAGTGGCTTCGTGAAAAACCATATAATGGAGGAAGGCCTTGCCCCAAACTGGACCATGTCAACCAGGTATTTTCTACCATTTGGAATAATAAAGTAGTGTGATTTAGATTGATAATGATCTGTTTTGTTTCCCCAAAATGTACAGAAGTAAATAATAACTCCTGAATTAGAAATCTGACCCATTTTATCTTCAGAATGCCTGGTTTAATACATGTATTTTATTGAAATCCCAAGTCAGATATATCACTTCTGTATTCTCAAGAGATTTAGTACCCTGCATATATATGCATATGAATACAATTCAGTAAAAATAAAATGAAACTTACCTTTGAAATACTGTCAAGATATTTGACCTGTCATAAAATTAGATCCAAAGTGTGTCAACAGCAAGCTTGGAGTTCCCCTCGTCTATCAGAAAATACCTCAATTAGCAACTGCCTAAATTAAAATCAAATAAAATATATAGATTCAGGTCTTAGAAAATATATGTTGTGCATTCACTTAAATTTGGTTGATATAAAATATGTTTAAAAATTTAAACATGGCTCAAAGTTACTGTATTTTATCTGTCAATTTAGTCATTGGCCTTTTTCATCTTACTTAGTTTGAACTTTGACTTCAGATGCACTTTACTAGTTACTATTGATAGTTGTTACTTGTGTTCTATTGGAAATATAAAGTAAGAGGCTAATGTAATATACTGCATCAGACAATTACTGTCATGTTTGGCCTGCATGTGAATTAACAAAGAATGAATTTCATATGATACATATAGAAATTAAGATGTGTATTTAAATCTAAGTCACAGGCAAATGAACTAAGTCATATATAGGAACCAGCCTTAAATGTGTAAATATATTTTATATATACATAGACTAATTTTAATCTCTAAAAACACTGCTTAACAGTACACAAACCTTCCTTCCCAAATTAACCTATATTTGTTCATAACTTTATTGTGGAGAAAATAAAAAAAAAACTTTTGAATGAAGAAATTAGGGCAAAGAAAGTGTAGAATTAAATTCCACGAAAAGTACTCTGAAAGAAATTTGATTTTTCCCCAAGTAGCTGAATTTGCCCTGAAGTTCAACTGGAAGTGAGTAACATACTACGCTGCTGCCATCTATTGGCAATCCAGTTTCCCTGCCCTGGGGGATGTTTCCAGAGAAGAAAATTTAGTTCCATGATCCTAATGAAACAGAATATTTCAAATGTAATGTTTGTGATACAAACCAATATTTTCCTGCAAGTTTCCTGCAAATCTTGTATTTCTAATACTAAATGTAAATTATAATAAATTTTGATCCATGGTTCTAACAAAAAGAAGTTAGCTTTAATAGTGAACTTGCAAAGATTCAAGACCCTGTGCCAAGATGTCTCTGCTATGGAAGTCTGTCCCCTAAGCCGTTTCTCCGTCACTCTCGAACTCTGATATAATCTAACGCAGTGTTTGATAAAGACATCTGGGTACTAGCTTCTTGGTGTTACTAACAAGTAAAAAGTCAACACTAAAACAAGAAGTGATACATTCCTGAATGTTGGACTTTGAGCATAAATGTTCTACATTTAAAAAAGAAACTTTTAAGGATTTATGCATTAAGAAAATATTAGAAAAGCAAAGACTGTGCAGTGGTCTGTATCAATGTCAGGAACTGTA
Organism: Micronycteris hirsuta; assembly: GCA_004026765.1. NCBI lineage: Eukaryota > Metazoa > Chordata > Mammalia > Chiroptera > Phyllostomidae > Micronycteris > Micronycteris hirsuta. Next base: position 5,514 of record PVJI01013769.1, read on the forward strand.
AATCACATACTTTTTTACAGTTATACATTCCTCAATATAATTGGCAGTACTTTGACTTGAAAATGATATTTGAGGTTCTATTTTCCAGTTGAGGAAGCAGATCCTCACTCCTTAAGAAATATATAGAACCGGAGAGCATTATGCTAAGCGAAATAAGCCAGGTGGTGAGGGACAAATACCATATGATCTCACCTTTAACTGGAACATAATCAACAAAAGAAAAAAGCAAACAAAATATAACCAGAAACATTGAAATTAAGAACAATTTAACAATAGTCAGAGGGGAAGGGAGAGGGGGCCATGGGGAGAAGGGTTTTCAGGAACTACTATAAAGAACACATAGACAGAACCAAGGAGGAGGGTGGAAGTAAGGGAGGGAGGTGGGTTTGGATAGGGTCAGGGGGAGTGGAGGGGAGAAAATGCAGACAACTGTAACGAACAACAATAAAGTAATTTTAAAAAATAGTGCTTTGAAGGTGACTGAAGTTTAATCACGTAAGAATAAATACACAATTTTTATAAAAAATAAGAAATATAGATGAATGGATGAAGATGGATAGACTTATTACTTTACCTATAGATAGAGTATTCCTTCACAATCTGCACCACAAGACATTTGAAGTTATGTATCAATTCCCCATGATAAGTATTTTCAGGTCCATCTCCGTCCCACTATCTAATACTTCCTTGACTCTGCTGATTGCAGTAGTTATTTATGTCTCTGAACTTTAAATAAGAAGTTGGCCTTTCTCTCCCAAGGCCTAATAAAAATGTTCTAATTATTTGCAAAAAAAAAAAAAAATAGGCTTTCCAATAGGGATAATAATATTTGAAACTTGGAACATAAATTTTTGCCATTACATATGCTGACATTCTACTTGTCTTTGCTTCTCTCCCTGTTCTTGATTCCTGTCGAATGCAACCACTCCAGGCACAGGTAAGAACCCCTAAACCTCAGGGTTTAATAACAGAATGCTGCTTGTTTTCTGTTTTACCACTGGTTTCAGAGGATGTATTTTTCCCCTACCATGGTCTTTTATCTTTTACACGGAGAAACTATCATATTTACCATAAAATTTATGTTCTGCTGTTGTTCTCTGTTTATTTCCTTGCATGCTACCTGTGTTTTTCTCATTCTATCCAGAATCAGGGCCCGAGGTTCAGAGCGGGGAAGAAGCTTTCCTTTGCAAGCCCTGACAAGGCAATGACACCTGCTACTAATGATCTCATGCTTCTTCTCAGAGGGGCAGTAAAGGGGCAGGAGAGCCGAAAGTGGGTAGCCGGAGGATGCTCTGAACTGATTTGTATTCACTTCAGTGTAGGAGACTCAAATGCAAGCCATCAAAGGATTAGGAAAGATGCCATTTCCCCTTCAATTTTTCCCTTCCCCACAAGTTGTAACATAATGTTCTACTCAGTGAAAATGTCATAATTTAATATAGCACCCAATGCGAATGTGATCGCTTCTGACAATAAGTATAGGTTCTTATGCTAACGGTGCATATTTTTATTATTATTTGGATCAAGTCCACTCTGTCACTTGGGTGGTTAGGCCACTAAAATTTATACAAGGAAATAGTCCAAAAAACTGTATAAATCTATACCTTCTGTAATTAGTTACGTAAGGCACTCATGTGCTATAGTGTGTGTGTGTGAAATAAGAAATAGAATAAAAATAAAATAAATATAGATTTTGAAATGATTTTTAAGAACATTTTTCTATACTAGTTGAGTCAGCTTTGTTGTAGTGGATTATGGTCTATTTATTTCCTTTATTTGGTCATTAGTCTCATTGAGAAAAGTACATAATTGTTCATTGTTCCCAAAATCCCAAAACTTAACAAACCACCTCAAAGTTGGGGCTGAAAGCTTTCATGGATGCCTGAGCACAAACAATCTGCTTTGTTTCAAGTGGCGCTCGGTGCTTTAGGCTGTAGCTGTAATAGGAGAACAATTTCAGACCTTGGTTCCAAGCCCCAAATGATTGAGGGTTTGTTTAAAGATGTCTTTATTTTGTGTTATTGATATTTTAATTTAGTTTTTAAAATGGAACATACAGATTATTTTCATTGTTATACATATTTATTTTTTAAACCCAAATTATATTTATTTGAAAATAGCTATTTTTATTCACTTATTCATTCATTCATTCATTCATTCATTCGTTTATCTACCAAATCTCTATTGATTGCCTAACATATGAGTACCCTGGGGTAAGTATTGAAAGCACTCAAAACTGTAAACAAGGCCGAAGGCCCAGAAAATTTCAATACTTTGTGGTAATGTTGCGGTGTTTGCGGTCTTTGGGTTCCCCAAGTTAGAAATCAAGAGGAACTACCAGAAACACTTCTAGACAAATTTTATTAAACTAAAGCTCCAGCACAAGGGAGGCAGCACCGAGGAAAGGAAGGTCCTCTGAACCGACTCGGGGAGGGCGTTGGCTCTGTTTGGTCGCCTTTATAAGCTGGAAACAAGGCAGGCTTGTGCACAAAGGTGGGCTTTTTGAAAAAGGCAGATATGAGAAATTTTCCATGTCAAGGTCAAGCTACTTCCTTCTGTCTGGTTGCTTAGCAACTGCCTTAGCACCTGTGAGGGCCAAGATGGCGGACTGCTCACTTCCACCACCCCAGGAGGGCCGTATAGCAGTCAAACCTTAATCAACTGCATGTGCAAAACAGTGGCTTCCGCTTCTGCAAGAAAGTACGCGGTTCTAAGGGAGATAAACAAAGTTAGTTCTTCATTCTTGGGCCAGGAGGAACCAAGATGAGGGCATTTTGCAGTCAGCCTATTCTGTGTTCCTTCCAGCCATCTGTCACCCCCTCCATCCCAGGCCCAAGGCTCCGTGCTGTCTCAGTAAGGGTCACTCCAGGGAAGTAGGTCAGGTACCAAATGGGATCCAGCAGACCAGATCTACAAACTGCAACATAATGAGCAACAGAATACAAGACAGCTAGTTCTGCCCTTTTGGGTACTAGAATTCTCAAGAAATTTCAAATAACAATGGAAAGAAATAAAAGTAGCTAATATAAGAATATAATGAATATTGTGATGTAAAGTCTTCCCAGGCACTCTCATCAGGGACCTGAGATGAGATCACTGAGAACTGTGTGTGTTTCAGGTGTATGAGGTCGTCCCCTGCCAGAGTGACTGCAACCAGTACTTATGGGTCGCAGAGCCCTGGAGCGTCTGCAAGGTGACCTTTGTGAACACGAGGGATAACTGCGGAGAGGGCGTGCAAACCCGAAAAGTGAGGTGAGGCCAAGCCGAATTGCACAGAGGAGCAAAACACACACCAATTCCCAGTTTCCTACCTGCCAATGTGAGCGTCCACTCCTTCCCCGTCCCCTAATAAACTGCCTTTAGCTTTATTCTTAGGGAATCTGTGTTCATGGAAAACTCTAAAAGGATCTGCTTCAAGCAGCAGTTTATCATACTCAGCCTTCTAATTTAGGAGGCTTCACTCTGAAGTGCTTTTTCTTTCAAGGGAAGAGTCTCATATTGAATTTGAGCTGAACCAATGCAGATTTTCTAACCCCAATAATTTTTTCCTTCAAAGCCAAATAGATTTCTAACTGCATTTTAATGATAATCCTGTTGTAAACTTTTGGTCCTTTATATAAAACTGGCCAACTTTTGAATACTTCTGTCTTCCAGGAAGGCTTCCCATTGGCTAATGCCTCTCATTTCTTCTTCTGTGACCTCACTGTTCGGTAGGATAGCCATGAGTCACATTTGGCTATTTTCACTTTTAATTTAAACTAATTAAAATTAAATAAAATTAAAAATGTGTTTCCTCCATCCCACCAGACACATTTCAAGTGCTCAATAGCCACTGGTAGCTAGAGGCTATTGTATTCTGTCATTACAGAGAGTTCTACAGAGCGGTATTGTTCTGCGGTCCCCCAGATAGCCTGCATTGTTTTGAAAAGATCTTTCCACATGCCTGTCACTGTTTTAAACCCTGAAAGTTTCTCCACACTGAAATCCTGTCATATGTATGGACATTCCCTAACACCTAATACAAGTTTGACACTCACTAAATTTTCTCTACAGCCTTTGCATGGGGACCTTAAGGGTTCTAGAACCTGGGAAAACAAGTCTATGACTTTTATTATTTCCACTTCATGGAGAAGATTCACAAATACTAACTTACCAAGAACATGTCTAGTACAAACGGTTGGCATTCAAACCCAAGTCTCTTTTCCTTCTTTGTAACTATGCCAGTCTCTTCTAATGCAACTGAACAACAGACAGTAAGAGAAGTACAAAACCATACAGAACTTGTGGTGCCTGTTGTGAAGAAGCTCATTCTCACCCACGACCTAACTTTTCATTAATTTAAGATTCATACTTTGTAATACGATTTAGTAGGAGGGTAGAACCAATTAACATTTGTAGCTTAATTAAAACAGGGGGATGTAAGTTGATAGAGAAACAGGGAAAAAAATAAATAGTTTTCTGACCTTGTCCTTCAAAATTTTAAATTTCACTTTCAATTTTAAAATACTTTCCTTATATTCAGAATTTGATCAGATTGGCATTTTGGTTAGTAAAAACTAGATATAAGAAAGAACTGTTGTTCTTTCTGCTTCCCCTTCAACTATCGGTGTACATTTTGCTTCTTTTTTCTTTATGAATAGATATTCTTAACATTCCCAAACACATCCTAAACTAAGTACCATATTTTTCAGACTATAAGATGCACTTTTCCCCCAAATTTGGGAGGAAAATGGGGGTACGCCTTAGAGTCCAAATATAGCTTACCTGAGTTGTTTACATTTACATTTGGTGAAATATTATGTTATTTATGTTATTAAATATTTTAACACATTTTTTGCTTCGAAATTTTTTCCCTATTTTCCTCCTCTAAAACCTAGGTGCATCTTATGGTCCAGTGCATCTAAAATACAGTAACTTTTCAGATCAACTTATTTTTTCGGTAAACATCATTAATGCAAATAAAAAAAAAACAGATCAGCATTGATAGTGATCTCTGATCACATAATGTTACTTTACTGATTGTGTACCTCCCTAACCTTATCTTCAGCTAATTAAGGTCAAAACGTCCTTCTTAGATGCAAGCATTGGGTAACATTTTAGGATACTTGAAGTCTCTCAGAGAGCAGGATTGAATACATCCCATCTTGTTCCTTCTCCTTTTAGAATGGTATGACTGCCCTGGTAGGAAGAGAGATTTTTTCCACTGGCATTTTTTTAAGTACCAGCACATTGTGATAATAAAAAACAGAGTGATTTGGTTATTTTTTATTGTTGCTTTTGAATTCTCTGCCAACAATGCACCCCCTACTGTTACAACCCCTACTGTTGTACTCTGGCCCCACCTGTGGCCTCCTCAACTTGATTCTACACGATTTTTTCTGACACAGATCAGTCTTCTCACAGCGTAATTCCTTTTCATATGGAAAGGACAAAGGCCGAGAACGCAAAAAAAGCAAATGAACTTATAGGGCTTCCTTTGGGGTCAAAACTTGATCCAAATATTTACTTTCTATTTTAGAGTAATTTAAAAAAATCATTAATACCAAATAAAATAAATAAAACATAAATAATTTGAATGTCAACATAAGGGTTTTTAGCAGTTGTGGCTCATTCAAATGATGGAGTTCAAATGCAGTCATTAAAAAATTATATCTTAGAAAAATAGTTGACATGAGAAAATGTCTATATTATTATTATTTTTTTAATTTATTTATGTTTTCTTAAAGATTTTATTTATTTATTTTAGAGAGAGGGGCAGGGAGGGAGACAGAGAGGGAGAGAAACAGCAATGAATGGTTGCCTCTCACATGGCCCTCACTGGGGACCTGGCCTGCAACCCAGGCATGTGCCCTGACTGGGAATCGAACCAGGACCCTTTGGTTCCCAGCCCATGCTCAATCCACTGAGCTACACCAGCCAAGGCTATATTATTTTTTTAAATAGTACAAATAGCAGGTAAAGTGTTCTTATATTTAATGAAATGAAAATATATGTTTAAATATAATAGTCTGTTATGAGTGGTTATCTCGGATTGAATCATGTGAATTTTTACTATTTAATCTGATTTTCCTGAAATGAATGTTACCTTTATAACAAAAATTAAAAGAGAATAAAAGCCTTTGAAAATAAAGTTTTGTGTACATGACTTTGTGTACATGACAATAGCGCCTTGGCCATCTGTCCTCAGCTCTGAATGAGTGGGTAACTTTGCAGGTCAACCCTCGTACACCGTGTCAGTACCTACCATGAATGCAGCCTTTTCTCAGCAGCAAGTACGACTTCAAGCATCAGGTTGTCCCCTGTGTTCCATGTCCTCTCCTTAAACAGAACATTCTTTAAAATCCATTGAAAGTAGACCTTTTTTTTTTTTTTGAGAAACTAAAACTCTCCTAAAGACATTTATAATTTAATTTTTTCTTTCAACAATGAAATCAAAGAAATATGTACCTTTGTAGGGTGTTTTTGTGATTGCTCTCTTGTGTACTCATGCAGTTTGCAACAACATGCAGAGGAGGGCACAACCTCATTCAGACATGGCCAGCAGCAGTTTTCGGTCTGAATGCGGCTGGCAGGAAAACATTTCTCCTAAATCAGGCAGCTCTGTATAGAGAGGTTACCCTGCAGAGTAGATAGGAGAAGACATGGTGTCTCTACAGATTGAAGAATTCCTGAAAAGAGTTGAGATTTCAGGTATGATTGGTAATGTAATTCAACTAACAATTTAAAATGTCCCAGTGGGTTTGAGAGGTCTTAAGAACTCCAGCCTTCTTTTTCATCTCTTGCAATGAAGTTCTGTTCCTATGCCCATTAATTTGGTTGACCTTCCCAAGTTAGAGATGAGAAATAAAGTTTTTCTCTTCCATGATGAAAGTGCCAGGAGAGTTTAAGTATGGTACGCATTAAGTCTGGTACTGGCCGCATTAATTAGATATCCAAGAGGTGAGTAAAGAGTCCTTCGTGACTGCTTACCACAGAATGAAATGTGAGAAAATGTTTGAATTTGTTCTGTCAAAAAGAAAACTAACCATAAAAAGGTCAAGATAGGAGTATCCAAACAACCCCATTTAGATAATTTGTGCTATTACTATATTATAATTGTTTTTTTTTACTTCTTGCTTTCATTAAAAATTATCAGCAGATGGGAGGGTAAATGCCTTTTTATTTGACAAAACAATTTGATAAATGCCATCGGCTACTTTCAAAAGCACTGTATGAAACCTCTTGCTAGTAGATTTCAGGGTGCCTAGTCTTCTATCATACATGAATCTACCTTCTCTTCAGAATCCACCATTTCCTTCGGAAGAAAAAAAAAAGTGTTTTATTCCAAAATTGTAACCCCTCTATAAATCTCTTTGGACCACTCCTCATCAGTTCAGAATCATATATGAGAGTAAATAACGCTCTTCTTTCAGAGGAAGACATACAGAGTTTACATATACACAGTGGCTGTGATGTTAAAAATTGTGATGATACTTATAAGGTTAACTTTTAAAATCATACCAAAGTTCTACAAGTATTTATGGGAGGTAGTAATGCTTTTATATCTTTGTGTTTGAAGAATTGTATTCATTAAATGCAACACTTTCTACCCCATTCCTGCCAACTCCAGAATGAGGTCTTAAGATCAACCACCTCTCCTATGTGTTGGCCATTGTTTTAATTGTCCTGGTTCCTTCACTGATAGATAGGTATGTTTTCTTCTAGATGCATGCAGAACACAGCAGACGGCCCTTCTGACCATGTGGATGATTACCTATGTGACCCGGAAGAGATGCCCCTGGGTTCCAGAGAGTGCAAATTACCGTGTCCTGAGGATTGTGTGATATCCGAGTGGGGACCGTGGACTCGGTGCACTCTGGTGAGATGATTAGCTATTTATTAATATACAGTTTGCTTAATTCCTTACCACTAAAGCTTTAAAGATATCATTAAGAAAATCATAGTTAATAAATTAGTTACCAAATTAATTACCAAAGCAACATATATTTCCTTGGCTACTTCATCCTGTGACTGTGCCACTTAAAATCAGCAATATTTCGACTCACACTAGAACAGTGAGACCTCTTGCAAGCTTTATACTCTGCGACCGTCCTCCTTGCCAGGACAAAATGCCTTCAGATGGGCTTATAAACACACAGCAGGTTAAAAACCACAGTGGTCTTAATGACTCCCTCCAGGTAAAGGGAAAAAGAATGAAGTGAAGCTCTAATAAAGGTACTTGAGTGGTGTTACAGTATTGTCATCCCTTGCTTTTTGCCCGGTTCATTTTATTTAAATTGTGGGAATAATCTTTCACACAGTGGGGGTCCTGCGGCAGGAGTTTTGACACTAAAACGCAAAAGATCCTGGGAAGAGAGGGAGTGGGAAGAGGAAAGCTGTGCATCGGTGACTCTCTCCACACACTGACGCTGCCTCTCTTTCGGCCTGGGGAGCCAGGGGAAAGTTTCAAATCACACAGAGCTTCAGGATTTCAACAGCCCTGGGGGCTCTTCCCTGGGTCCCTGGGAAGAGAGTCATTTGAAACAGAACTGGCTGATGATGTAGAAAATTGGGTTTCCTCCCCGGGCACCTTTGTGAAGTTGCACATTTCACAATGGCTTCAAAGGCATAGGGAAAGTACATGCAATGTGAAATTAATTTTTGAAATACAATATAGGACAGTTTCAAAGAAATTTATAATGCATGTTTTCAAGGAAAAATTAAAATTTTATCTCCGGGCTAACGTTGTTAAAGGTGCTGATTAGCAGCCAACTGATACAGCAGGAGCAAACACAGGGCTGGCAGTTGACTTGGATACATTTAAATTGTAATAAAGAATCAACTGTTTCACAGGGTATGCAAATGATTTTCTAATGCCATTAACCTCAAATTTGAAGTGACTGCTCCTGTTCTTAGAAGCCAAATGCTTTCAGAACAAGACTGCACCAGTAGGAGACTGCAAGCCAGTGTTTTTGTACATGTGTAAGTGTGCCTAGGAAAGTAAAAGTCACTAGCAGTTATTTAAAGTCACTCTTAAAATGTTTTCTGTGGGACCAAGAGACCATATTAGATGATAGATAGATAGATAGATAATAGAAAATTTCTGTATTACTCCTTCACAATAATTAATATTGCCATACATATGTGTTTGAGTACCTGTGATGTGATGTATCTATTCATATTTGAAACATAGATGCTTAAGCATCTTATAGCTAGCGAGCACATCAGAAGCTCACACAACACTTTGATCTTATAGAAGAAATGGAAGCGTAATGAGATTGTTCAGGTTAGCCAGGAGCCCCGCGTGCTAACTCCTGCTGCAGTGCTCTTCCTAACACATCAGCCCTCGTGCGGCTGAGTGTTCACCTTTCTGAGGATCCTGTTATTCTCTGTCAGCCTTGCAATCAAAGCAATTTCCGACAAAGGTCAGCTGATCCCATCAGACAACCCGCTGAGGAAGGAAGAGTCTGCCCTGATGCTGTTGAGAGGGAACCCTGCAACCTGAACAGGAACTGCTTCCACTATGATTATAACGTAACAGGTACGTGGACAGTCACCTCTTCACAGAGTTACAAGCCAAAGCCCGCGGGTCAGCTCAGCAGTGCACCGCATGTTCATCTGTGACTGTGTGCCTTTTGAACATGCTGCTTACTCTCCCAGAAAGAATTCCTTAAGTGACAGATATTTATCTAGTATATATTTTAAACATCAAGATACAGATTAAGAAAATATCACACAAACATTAGCCCTATGATATATTGTGAATAGTCTAATTGATCCTATTTAAGACATCCTTCCACTTTAGGAAGGTGTAAATTAGATACTTTTGTGCCCTGGCTGAGATGGCTCAGAGGATTGAATGCTGGCCTGCAAACCAAAGGATTGCCAGTTTGATTCCCAGTCAGGGCACATGCTTGGGTTATGGGCTAGGTCTCCAGTAGGGGGCGCCTGAGAGACAACCACATATTAATGTTTCTCTCCCTCCCTCCCTTCCCCTCTGTCTAAAAATAAATAAATAAAACTTTAAAAAAATAAGATTTTTTCTTAGAAGTATCAGGTTCATTGAAAGAGATCTTTCTTCAGAAGATGTTGAATTGCTAACATGCTGGGAACACAGCCCTTTGTTGGGGTTGCCGTTCAAAGCAAGATTGCTCCAAAGTAAAAAGAGAAGCAATTTTACCCTTGCCAAAAAGAACATAAATATAACTACTTCAGTATTATCAAAGGTATAGGTAAAAATGGATAGATGAGTATTTTTTCAGGAAAAAAAAAGCTTATTATAAATTCTACCTAACCCTCACCTCCTACCATCGCGGCACATACTGTAGGAAAGAAGGGTTTGTTGGTTTATAGGATGGGGAAGCACTGAAGCTAATTTTAGAATTTTTTCAGGTAATCTCCCCAGTGATACAAACTACAGAAATTGTACAGGGATACACAGCAGTCAGGTTGGCTTTTGATTCTTTTGATTCTTCTCTTCAGTTTTTGTTGATGACACAAGGAAATCATGGTTCTTTGAGATAAACTATGTTACCCTAAAAAGGAAGATGAAAGAATTATTTTGAAAAAGACATGAAATAAGAGAATTAAAGAAATATGAGCAAAGCGATTTTGAAATAAGTACATATGTTAAAACATTTTAAATATGGAAGTGTCATACAGTGTTTTATTTGAACATAACACAAAGTACTGTTCATTAAAATTATGATTACTTTGCTAAAACAAAAATAATGTTAAAATTGAAATTTCTGCTTCTATTAGAAAAAGTTTTTAAGTGACATTTGATCTGCAAGCCAAAGCCATTTTTACAGTATCACCAACTGGCTGTCAATATTGTCAAATGGACATCTATCTGCCTTCCAGAATAATCCCTGTGGTTTTGTGCAGCCCCAGAAACTCCACTTGACTCCTGAAATGTTCAGAGCTGGGACCCTTACGCTCTGCATGTAGAAAGATTGTGCGGCTTAGAAGCAGTTGTGAATTAAATATGGAGTTCGGGCCGACAGAATTCTTGAAATCTGTGTGTCCTATGGCCGTCTGTTCTGACCGGCTCCCTTCCTTTCAGATTGGAGTACGTGTCAGCTGAGTGAAAAGGCAGTTTGTGGAAATGGCATTAAAACAAGGATGCTGGACTGTGTTCGAAGCGATGGCAAGTCGGTTGACCCGAAATATTGTGAAGAGGTGAGGAGATGCTGTGTTATATCTTTGTGAGTAATTTCTTTCCTAATAATTTCAGTTCATGCTGAGCCAGATGACCTGTGCTCCATGCAGCTCATTGCCAGCAGATGTTTTTCTGCACTATTCAGAGGCTGTTAAGCACCCTCTTGAAAAGAGACACTGTCCAATCCTACTGATTTCTGCACATAATTTCCTGTATTTTGTTCTGCTTAGAACCCAAAGGTATGCTAATTATCCTTTTCTGAAAGAAATGCTCAGGGAACAATAAGTAATCAAGGTGAATATGGGCAATAAATCTTAATCAGGCTACTCATCATCTTTGTAATTTCATTTGAATTTTGTGTTGCCTGGGATGCCTGCCAAGCTCCATCATTCATTCTCTCTGTTGCTAAACATTGATCGCATGTGGTTTGGTAGCAGATTTTGATATTAGGATCTAATACCCAGCTGTGAGAGTCCAAGTACTCAGGTGTGGATAAGAGAAATTCGAACAAAGGAATGGAGTCTGCCATTAATATGTAATTCTTAATTCTTCACTTTACAAAAGTAGTGTCATCATTTTTAGATATGACCTTATGAAATGTGAGGAAACAGCCATTGGCCTTTCTTAGTTTTCATGAAGCTACACTTCATATTTTAATTATTTTGTCTGATTTCCAAACCAAAAGGGTACTCACATGCCTGACAGATTTTGACTCCTCCTGCATCTGAGACCCACTGGGTTAAACATGAACCAAGATAAACAGAAGCCTCAATAATCTAGAACACATAGTCGGAGCTTATAACCTCATTGCTTTGGTGGACAAGGTGATCACAACTTCTGTTTGCATATCCTGGAGGTTGTAAGCCCATGGTAAATTGTTCCAACCCTTGAGGGAAAACTTAATATAAAAATATGTTAATTCATTTGATGTCTTTTTCATGTAGACCTAACTTGAGTTCCTTATGTCTCTGTCCATGTGAACATGTGAATACAGCTCCCAAATGCGCTGAAGACAAGTTGTTTAGTTAATAAATTTCTCATATTATCATCCTGTAACCTAACTTCGTCCATTCATCCTTTCAATTTAATTAGAAATTTTATACCTGAATCAATTTTGAAACTAATAACATTGAAGTAATATACCCATTATAACAATAACATTATTATTAATGAATATTATTATAGTCATACACTGGCTGGAGAGCTTTCTGTGATCTGCTTCTAGTCAATTAATATGTCTCTTTTCTTGCAAATTCACATATTAATGCCCTCCTGAGTCAGAATGAAATATGCGGTGATAACTGTAAGAGCTTTTTGAAAGCCAAACCCAATCAGACCAATTTTAAAATAGCTCATGTGACTGCAGCACAAAGGTATAGAGAGGGTCCTTTATTTCTTAAATAAAATTTGAATAAAAACTTGACAAATAAATAATTTTAAGTATCCGGGAAACTAAATAAATGTACTCTATGTACAGATATGTTTATGTTTGAATGCTACAATGACAATTAGGGATTGAAATCATAATAGTCTTGCAAACACTGTCTTCAGGGAGAAGAGCACTATTCTCTGCAGGAATTGGATTAAACAACTCATCCCGTTTTCTCCATCCCTGTGGATGCAGCAGGATTGAATAATAGCCCTGAGAGAAGCTGGCTATCTTTTTAACAATGGAGTGATTGCCTGCCTGCTAATACATGTGTAAACCCTGCATTCAGTGCAACAGCAGTAGATAACTCTTGCTGCTTCTCTGACAGCCAGGAAGAAAGATGGCATTACTACCCAACAAAGAGGATAATTGGGGTTAAATCCATCCAGTATTTATATAGTATTTTTGTCTTTGATGTTTTTCAGACATCTACTCACCTGATGATACCTAGTAATTGATTTCTCCTTTCCTATTCCTTGACCCCTGAGCATGTGCTTAGATAGATGGTGGTGATAGATAGGTGGTTGGTAGATAATGATGATGATAGGTAGATAGATAGAAAAAAGGTAGAAAAAACAGATACAATAAATATAAGGAAAAAAGTCGTAAAGGGCTAAAAGTTCTCAGAACTGCATACCCAGAATATCTGTCAACAAACATCCTTTATAATAAATAAGTTAGTGGTAACTCAATTCTGTCATTCCAACCCTCTCTCTATACTAGTATCTACCTTACGTATAACACATTATTATTTTTATCATGTTCCCTTAAGACTCTAATCTCCAACCTCTCGTGACTTTCAGTGACTATGAGACTTTACATAGTGACACAGTAAGTGTTCATACCGGAAACTCTCATCTTTGTCAAGCGTTACTGGCAGAGAATATGTGGGAGTGCGTGCAGAGGGACACAGTACACACTCATCAACCTGATCTCTCCTCAGTGGACAACTTAGAGCCAAGAGCTGTCCTTGAACCACAGCAACATTTCAGAATTTTTTCTTTTGCCATGTTCCAATATGCAGATTAGATACCATAAATTTATATTTCATGCAAAAATAAAAAAGCTCTTGAAAATCCCAAGGATTACCAATTTAATAAATCGTATTCTCCTAACATGCTCTGTTGTTTGAAAATTTTCTATTTCAATGCTAGTTTGTATCTCAGAATTTTTTAAAATGTTTTCATAGACAGTAGGTGATTTTGAAATTTCATCTTGTATTTTAAAAGAATACATAAATCAGTATTGAAACTCAATGTCAATACAAAGGCACAACATTATATTATTCAATGAGGGACTAACACTAAAATAACTGAATTACATCACAGTTAGCTTGTGAGATCAGTTTTAGATGGAAAATCTTTGTAATTAAAATTATATATATAAAAATATTAATAACCAAAAATTCTAGTGATTCAGGTTTTCTTTTAGAAAGATAGCATATTTAAAAACTGATATATTATTTCAATACATTATATCATTAGTTTTAACTGGCAGTTTGTCTTTAAAACTTTTCCCATTTGCTTTTCAGTTTAATATGCACATATAAAAACAAGTGATATGCCAAAGATACACCTACAGATCTGTATATTGATGACATTCTTGGTTTTTAACTAATAGAAAGTAATCATGCTTACACTTATTTATTCATCACTTAGAGAAACTCCACCTATTTGGAGATTAAATCTACTTTTATTTATTGTGTATTTAAAAAACTCAACACTATAGTAAATGGACTCCTCCATTCATCTTGAGCCCTTTGCTCCCACTCTCCTGGGTTGGCCCACTTTGTATTTTTAACAATTTGTATGTTTGTCTTCCAGATATCTTTTTATTATTTTACTCATCTTGCTTATTCCTTCTCTCTTCTCCTCTCCTTTCCTCTCATCCCCACTCCTATCTTTTCCTTTCTCCCTCCCTCTTCCATCAACCACACATGGTTGCCATGCCTTCATGTCCATACAAACGGATGTGCCTCTGTCCTTTCAGCTGGGCCTTGAGAAGAACTGGCAGATGAACACAACCTGCATGGTGGAATGCCCTGTCAACTGCCAGCTTTCTGAGTGGTCCGCGTGGTCAGAGTGTTCGCAAACATGTGGCCTCACAGGTTAGTTTGTACCTTAATTAGCATTAGGCAAATGGTCACAGAATAAGAAATAAAATGTCACTCTTGCTTTCAGTCACATCAAATAATCTTCAGCAAGGTTGACTCTGGTGTCTTTCTTTCCAAAACATTTGAGACTGACTTGTTCTTTGCATCTCCTCAGGAGAATTACATGTGGTACCCTCTCCCAATGATATATGCTTGCACAACTATAACATGTCATGAAAGCTGCATCCCTTTGTATCTCTTAAAGGAAAAATGATCCGAAGACGAACAGTCACCCAGCCCTTTCAGGGTGATGGGAGGCCGTGCCCAGCCCTGATGGAACAGTCCAAGCCTTGCCCAGTAAAGCCTTGTTATCGGTGGCAATACGGCCAGTGGTCTCCGTGCCAAGTGCAGGTATCAAATCTCAAGCAGCTGCATGGAAATGTGCATTCTTTATGTGCAGGCACTTGGTTTCAGAGTTGTTTTGCAGAGCTTACACATGGCATGTTTCCTCTTAAAGATTTTAAGTGCCTAGCTGTTTCATAACTAGTTTAATTAGTTTTGATAACAAGCCCTCCCTGTCCTGTATTTTAAACATCATTTGGAGACTGATTCATTTTAATGAAAATTTATTTGCCTGTCTCTAGCTAGAAAACAAATAAATTGTTCATTGTATGCTCCTGTAGGACTTCCCTAGGGTTTCAAATGCTTCTTTAACTGCTCATAAATCAAAATCAATGATGCAGAGATGACTCTAAGTGATGAACTCACTAATGAATTATTTTTCTTTTCCTAATTAGTTATGCTTTCCTTCATTCCAGGATGCCCAGTGTGGAGAAGGGACCAGAACCAGAAACATTTCTTGTGTAGTGAGTGATGGGTCAGCTGATGATTTCAGCAAAGTGGTGGATGAAGAATTCTGTACTGATGTTGAACCCATTATAGATGGTAATAAAAAAATGGTCTTAGAAGAAACCTGCACCCAGCCTTGCCCAGGTAACAAGAGCAAAACATGATTTATATTTTGATCATTTCCTGCCAGGGCCAGGGTGGGGAGGGGTTGCATGTGTGGACTAAGTTAAGGGATGTCAGCAGCCCTCTCGTTCAGTAATACCTGTACAGACAGACAGACACTGCAGTGTGGACGAATGGGGGGCATGGCCTCCTCTGCCAGGTGGTGTGAATCCAGTCTTGCATGTGACCGCTGTTGACACACACAGGTTTTAACACCTGCAGAGGATAACCATTAAGGCCTGAGGCTCATGCTTAACAGGGAAAGTATGAAAGAAAGTTTGAGAAAATAAGCATACAACATGTATCTATTTAGGATATCTAGAAAAAAAAGCATAGAAAATGAGACGCGACATTTAAACATACACCAGTGAAAGAAAAATTGAAGTCCTTATAATGAAAGCTTACTCTGGGTGTTAAATAACATCAACAATGAATTCATACTGAGATACATTGTAGTTACTACAGAAAACACTAAAAAAAAGATAGAGAATTATTAAAGCATTCAGAAAAAATGAACAGATTACCTGCTTTTGGAAGACAAAATTAGAATCATAGCAGAATTCTCGGTTACAATGAAATCCAAAAGACAATGGAATATACAGTCACGGGTCAACAAAGGTAACACATTCTGAGAAATGCATCATTAGGAGATTTCGTCACATAAACATCATAGAGTGCACGTACACAAACCTGGATGACACAGCCTTCTACACCCCCAGGCTCTCTGGTGTAGCCTATTGCTTCTAGGCTATTAGCCTCTGCAACATGTTGCTGGAGGAAATGATAACACAATGGCATCTGTGTATCTAAACATGGAAAGTCCAGTAAAAGTACAGCATCAAAGACTAAAAATGGTGCACCTGTGTAGTGCACTTACCATACATGGAGCTTGCAGGACTGGAAGTTGCTCTGGGTGAGTCAGTGAGTGAATGTAAAGGCCTAGGACATTACTGTCCACAACTGTAGACTTTGTGACCACTGTCTCTTCCAGAGAGAGGAAGCCCTCTCCCTGCTACAGGGTCAGATACAGATTATTGTAGCTGTCAGTGCTGCTCCATAAACAGGCATGAAGGCTGAATTGATTGGAAATATCAAGGAGAAACTAGCTGGGCAAGGTGTAGACACCGTAATAGTGGCTGTCAGGGGGAGTGGATGGTGGCCTGAGGGTCAGGAGGAATAAGAAATACGTAGAGAGAGTTGAAGGATCACAGGGGACGGTCATGGCAATGTGGTTTTGGCTATTGCGTGTTGGAGCAGTGGTCAGATGAAGAAACTTTATGCTATTTATAAAAATAGAGGGCTCTTAACAGCTGGGGCTGGGATTGAGGACTCAAATATTTTGACATAGGAAACATGTTTTTGGTTCCGTTGACCTTACCTAGCGCAAACGGCTCTCTCTGGCATTGGATTGATGGAAGAAGTAAAACTTATCTATGCTTTACATTATTACAACCTGAGAATATTTCCAAAGTACAGGGACAGATTGGCTCCATGCTGCCACAGAAAGCTTGTTACTAAGCATCAATGGCACGTGGTACTTGTGTAAAGGTAGCTCCTGTAGACCTGTGTCCTTGTACAAGACAATAAGAATTTACAACGGTGTGCTCTGAAGACCATCAGGCTAGATCTGGGAGGGAGGTAGTGCCCTCTGAGTATATAGCACTGGGCGTACAGGATCCTCTGGGCTGAAACATGTAGCTGATTGTTTGGGATATAATCTGTGCTCTCAAAGGTGAGGTGCTTTGAGTGAGAGGGAATGTATTGTGAAGCCCCACAGATACTGCCCCCATCAGAGAAAACAAATTGCTCCTGAATTATATATCCTTCCATGTCTTACAGGAAATTCAGCTCCATTAAGATCTCATGGGACCACTGTTTGGTCCATAGTTGACCAAACTGTTGTAATACAGCACATTACAATATTTGAAATGTGATGGGAAATAATCATCAACCTAAAATTCTGTCCCCAACTAAATTATCATTCAAGAGTGAAAAAAATTATATTACAGAGGAAAACATTGAAAGAAATCATTCTGACGCAAGGTTGGATAGGAAGAGTGCATGCAGTAAAATGTGGAAAGCAAATTTTGTCTGTCAAATACTTAAAAAACTAATTGGAAGACTGTGATAAACTAATATTTAAGAATTTGGACTTGATGCAAAGAACTTTAGGGTAGATATAAGGTCAAAATAAACTCAATGTCAAGTATTAGCCTATGACCTTGAGAAAGACATGGAAGCAACCGTTGATTAGCTGCCTAGAAGAGATCAAAATTGAAAGCAAATTGCCTATAATTTATTCTCAAATGGAAAATTTTCCCCATTTGCTTATAATAATGACAATAAAAACCATTTAAGTACTATGTCACTTTGAATAAGATATCAAAAAAATAATAATGATCTGGCAAGCAAATACTGATTGGGCCTAAAATAGACTTTCTATGTAAAAAGGACATAACAAGAAAATTTTAAGGATGGATAACATATATATATATTTTTTAATTTTAATGGAATTAAGTTACTCAAAGCTGGAAAACTTGACAGCATGGGTTTCCTAACCATTCACTCATCAAATTACTTATTCTTTAATAAGTAAACTATTTGAGGTGATAATAATGACAGCTTCTATAGTTTGTTTTTACGACGAACTGAATAAATTAAACAGAGCAGAAAATAAAATAACCCTTAAAACCTTGAACTGTATGCTAGACCTTGAGGGCATTTCTCACTGTGTATATTCATCTGTAATAATAGTTTTTGCACACACTGATATTGTCATCTACTAGAGGTTAAGAAATCATCTTTTTTTTTTATTTGACTTTCTGGACCTAGGCAAAGTGTTGCTTCTTAGACATTCCCACACCTGCCAATAACAAGCTCTTCCTGATCCAGCAATTATCCTGTTTTATTTCCTGCTCCCCCACCTGGCCTGGTTCCAGGCCAGATGCCACACGCAATCTAAATTAATAAAGCCACTGGGCATCACAGCAGGCAGAGGTTGAGGCTGTGGCAGCAGGTCCAAGGACTGGGGCCAAGGACTAACTCTTGGGGCTTTGATGTATGGAACGGCCACATTGTCGATAAAAGTTGACCCAAGATAAAAGTTGGAAGACCTACCTAGTCCAACACCAAATCTCCAGTGCCAATAACAGCATCATCGTGACGCTCCCAACATTGAGCAGAACTGGAATCCTTGCCAGGCATTGGCCTATGCTTTATTGTGGGGTCTCCCCATCAATTTTCATTATACTTCCTGCAGCACAAATGCCCACCTGATTATTTATCAAGCGTTACTGCAGGCCCTGGGCTCAAGGTTGGAGGTGCCGTGGGAGACACACCTACCCTGTCCTCAGTGAGTTTACCGTGTTGTGGAAGAAAGAGTTGCTACTCCAGTAATGACAAAAACAAACATAACATTAAAATCTGTGGTAAATGGTGCAGAGGAACACTGCAATATCCCATAATAACATAGAACAGGGCAAACACACCATTCTAATTAAAGTAATTACAAATCTGGGAGGAAGCGCTTCTTCTCCTGTAAATTACAGTCTATTCATTTCAGTTCCTCTCGTGATAGTTTCCTTCTAAGACGGGCTTTGAAAGCGAGCAGTATATGCACTAATACGCTTTAAAGAATAAGATACTGAAGGAAACGCATTTCATACACTTAATTGTCGTATGTTTGGCAGCCATAGTGTAATTCATTATTGCAATGGTTTATAGTCAGAATATAAGAGTATGTTTAGTACAAGGCAGTGCTTCACTCTCATTTGCTGTTATTAAATCTCTGAAGCCTGACATGGATTATTTGGGGGTGAATATGATATAATTCACAGATCATATTAAATAATTTATTGGGTTTTGTTGCGAAATACACTATGTCAAGTGATATAAGCACAGAGGTAAAAGCCTACTAGTGGAAAGACATGTTTTATTTCCATGTAGTTTGCAAGCATTGAGGTGTAGTTATATACATTATGTTGACAGAAAAAATTTAATTTTAATACTTTCTCCTGCATAATTAAAAATCGAGTTACTCCAAAGTAACATTTCTTAGGGAATAGAAGTGTTCTTAAAATGTTGTCACACTGCTTAAAAATTCTTACCAGTTTTTTCCTTAACACTTTCAAATGTTACAAGAATTTTCTACACCTCAATATGACATTAGAGTATTAATGAGCTACTATAATAAAAGCCTACAGGAATTACCCCATTTTACTATTGTATGTATGTACTAGTCAATAACTCATGTATTTCTAGGATTTCTTAATCTTGGCACAAAAATTTTTTTGTTAATCAGGTATCCAGGCAACTTTTTGCCAGTATTAAACAACTTCAGCATAACATAAGGCTATATGAATTATTCATGTGATATGGATGGAATAATTAAAATAAGAACCCTTATGGGTTTGTCTGTTATCATTTACCATGTCCTCTGAACAGCATCACCAAGCAGTCAGTCCTGAAAGATAGATGTGCACACAGGAGAGGTGCCTTCATTAAACCTTCCCTGTTTTCAAAGTGGTGAAGATGCTGATGTTGAACACACAATGCACAGTGGCCCAGCAGTTCCACTCCTAGGTGTACACGCAATAGAAGTACACATGTATAACTTCACCAAAAGGTTCATAGCATCAGTGTGTTATGATGTTCACGACAGCAGTGTTCATAAGAAGAAAAAGGTACAATTCTCCACATGCCCATTCATAGTAGAATGGATATCTAAACTGTGGCAATTGATACAATAAAAGTAAATTACAGTGATAACAATGAAAAATTAGAGCTACATATGTACATGATGGATCACATAAGCATAAATGAGTGAAAGAAGCCAGACATAAAAAGTACATATGGCGTTGTTCCATATGTAACATGAGAGGGGTTTCTGAGATTCTGAGAATGCTCTGTTACTTGATTTGGGTGTAGGTTACATTGGTATATAATCAGGTTGGGAGAAGTCAGCAATCTGCGTGTTGATGATATGTGCATATTGCATGCATATTCTTCTTCAATCAATAACCGACAAAAAGGGGAAGTGGAGCGAAGACGTAGATAAGGAAACAGTGTGCGTTATTGCCACTACAGCAGCTGCTCATTCGGCTGCCTCGCCTTCACACCTCTGGGAAGAAATAGAAATAAAGCATAAACACCAGCTTTCTCAGACTTGGACTTCAAGCTCTTTTGAAATTATGAATGTTTAGAAGACAACTTCTATATATATCTAGATTTTCTTTGAATAATACCAAGTGTTTAATAAACCTCTTTCCAATAATAATGACAAGTGTGGTAGTAGGTTTTCATCACATATTGTCTTTTAAGAGGAGGGGAATTATACCAACAAGCTCCTTCAAGAGATAGTTTACTTTGGATAGTGTTTTACAACACACATTCCATGCCAGTAACATCCACCAAGAAAAGATAACAGTATTAATACAAACTTGTAAAGCTACATACAAACTTGTGAATATCAAATACTTATCTAAATAATATAAATAGTATGTATGACTGGCATGCCTACAAACATTTCCAGTGGGGTTAAAAATAAAATGATTATCTGGCTGGCTACTCTTTATGGGTAAGGGTAGGATGAGGGTATCAAGTACACACCTGTGTTTTGCAGGTGACTGTTATTTGAAGGACTGGTCCCCATGGAGCCTGTGTCAGCTGACCTGTGTGAACGGTGAGGACCTAGGCTTTGGCGGAATACAGGTCCGCTCCAGAGCGGTGATTATACAAGAGCTAGAGAATCAACACCTGTGCCCAGAGCAGATGTTGGAAACCAAATCATGTGATGGTAAGAACTATGATTCATGAAATCTCATTTTAGTTTTGTGTAGATAAAGAGAAGCACAAGATATTGAATTTTCTGTTAAATAAGCAAATTTTCCAAGCTCTCACTTAAGGTTAAGAATTGAATTAAGGGTGTGATTCTGAATTTTAAAGATTAAGAGGGAGAAAAATCTCACCACCCTTAATAGATATGCAATAGTGTGAGAATGTCTTCCAGTTTTATGAGCTAAAGAAAGCTGAGATAATCCTTGTTTGTACACCTGTGACAATCCTGATCATGTGTGAATCTAAAAATGTACTCAATGCATTTAAATCAAAAGAAAGAGCAAATAAGAATGACAAATTTATAGTAAAATGAGACATTTTACTAAATTTTCAGAAATCGATAAAACAAAGTACTGGTAAGAATTATTCTAAATTTGATATAAACCTATTTGAATGTACATATTTATATTTCTGTATGTATATCTGTACACTCATGTGGAGCCACGCACCAAGCATAAGCAATGCATGACATTTTTAAGAACCATAGAGCATTAAAATGTCATAGTTTGGAAATACAGAAGAAGTGCAAATGAAAACAAAAGAATTGCTATCTAGTTGCTCACCAAACAACCCTCACCTTCCTCCTAGTGTTCAAAAAGAAGGACAGCAAATAGGAGCCAAAATGCCACATTTATTAATGAAAAGCTAGAGAAGAAAGCTTAGAAGTTGAAGTAGAATGCTTAGAATAAAAGCCAAATGGTCTAGATGACTTCATCCAAGAAATAGAATTATCTGTTTTGTCAGTTAAATCTTCCCAAACTTGCCAAATAAAACATCCGATATGTCCTGGGACAGGGTAGGTGAAGAAGTAGTGAAAAGTCAAGGGTTAAAATAAATGCAATAATTTCCAAGAGAAAAAAAGAGAATTGTTTGCTCCAAAATAAGCATGAAATAAAATTAGGCATCAATAACGTTACAAATGAGAAAGAAATCCTCCCCCCAGGTTTACAGTTGTTCATATTGAAAATAATACAAAAATTAATAAATAATAATACAAAAATAATCTTTGTGTTTCACATACTCACAACTCTTAACCTACTTTTGCCCCATCCATTGAGTAAAGAAAACCCTACCTTATACAGATGTTACATACACATACTCAAAGAATATCAGCATCTCCTGTGGTCTCTGGACCATACTTTCAGAGTTGCTATTCTAGAATAAAGAATTCCCACAATATAAGAAAAAGCTTAGATTTCAGTAGGAAAAAAAAAAAGGCCAGAAGATATACGAGGTCTGTGAGGAAAAAGTCCAGCCATTGTTAATATAATGAGGACAGTTTGCACAGCATCGATGTAACCTGGCAGCCAAGGAGAGTGGCCTGGAATGCGCATGTGTGAACAATGACGACTTCACTGTACTAGTCGCTGAGGGTAGTAGACGCCATTGAATGAGGAAGAACCAGGAAGATTAACTTACACAAGGTTGACCACTGAGGCTTTGTTGTAACAGCAAAAACTGAAAACAACCTAAAAGTCCACCTTTAGAGGAAACAGCTAAATAAATTATAGTAATTAGTACCAGGGAAGTCTATATAGAAGTTAAAATAAACCAACTATATCTATATTAAAATCACATAGAAATAGTTCATCTGTATCACTGATAAGTTTTAGAATGATTCAGAGTATGATACTTTTTTAATTTTAACACTGACTAAAAATAATAGCTTAGATCATTTATAGACATATATATTTATATTTATATATATTTTAAGAACAGAATTTTAATAAAAGAATAGTATTTTGTAGTAAGAGAATATTTATATTAAAAGAATATTCAGAATAGTGGGTATTGCTGGACAGACGTGGAGAGAGGTCAAATCAGAAAGGAATATAACAGGACACCAAGTTTATGTTATTTTTTTACTTGTCAACAAACAAACAAAAAAAACTAAAGCAAATATGGCTAAATGGTAATATTTGATAAATGGCATGATGGGTGATTGAATACATTTATTTAACTATTTCCCATCCTTGTCTGTATATTTGATATGTCATGATATTTTAAATAAAACATAAAATTAAATTAAAAATATAGGTTTATATTAGATAGTATAATAGCAGATATGGAAAATCACCTGAGATGTAGAGATATATCTGGAATTTTGTAATATGCAGCAACTTCAGGACAATAAATTGACACTTGAATCATTCAAGACATACTTACCACTTTTCAATCGCTTATAAATATTTAATCGACACTCTGTCACCATGACTGTCCCTCTGGACAGCGGAATGCTTCTGTTAATGTTTCCCGTGTCCCGACAGACGGACAGTGTTACGAGTACAAATGGATGGCCAGTGCTTGGAAAGGCTCTTCCCGCACGGTCTGGTGTCAAAGGTCAGATGGTGTCAACGTAACAGGTAAACCTCCAGTTTCTTTTTGTTCTTTGAAAGTCTTCCTGTAACCCACATGTAATAGGTTAAAGAAAATAATTGAGAAAACAAAGATAGTCTTTCAGTATTCAACACAGGGTTGGATTCAGGACATCTGAGCTGCATATCTGTCTAGTGACCAGTGACATATTATTTTATTTTTTAATGTTTCAATTAAATTCTCCCTTACCCTCACCATAGGCTAAATATAATTTTTTGTTGACTGTATCCACTTCTGTGACTTAAAAGGCAATACACATTGACCAAAAATATTATCAAGGGAATATGATTATACAAGTCATAATATTTTTTCTTGAATTCAGAAATCTATGATTTATAGTTTTTTACTAATTAAAAGGGGAGACCTGTTGCTAAATCTCCAGCCCAGAGCATCTGAGAAGCTCATCTACTCTGTCACTGCACAAAAATTATTACACATCCAAAGAAGAAATCCAAATGACAAACTTTTTTGAGTGTCCTTTATACCCAAATTTACTCCAAAGAGCTACTCTAATCTGCAGTTATTAAGTTTCCTTATCTGAGCCTAGTAAAGGCAAGAGATCCCAAGGACTCCTTTGAAGAAGGAAAAAGACTTGGCTCCTGATACTAGGTGAGGTGAGCCACCTTGCCAGTTTCCTAGATAGGTCAGAACCAGAACCTCAACCTCAGGCACATGGACCCAAAGAACTATTGTCTCTTAACTGATTTATTTTAAAAAATATTCCATTGTTGATGCTATTACAGTTTTCCAGTTTTCCTCCTTTGTTTCCCTCCACCCAGCCTGCCCCCCACTTCCATAGTCAATCCCCACACAGTTGTCCATGGCCATGGGTCCTTCGTATATGGTCTTTGACTAGTCCCTTCATCTTCTTTCAATTGGTCCCCAACTTCCCCCTCCCCTCTTACAGATGCCAGTCTGTTCCATGACTCTATGCCTCTGGTTCTGTTTTGCTCATTAGATTCCTCTTATCACCATAGCATAACAGTAGATGAGTATTGACAGAAAACTGTTCAGAGTGACCTGCTGACTTGCTGCCATTGCTTTGACCCTCTGACAGGGAGAAAATGTAATGTGCATTTGGTTGCCTCTGAGTATGTCCATTTATAAATTTAGCTGTAATATATACAGTAAGATAACAGGAGCGGGGATCAATATGCTTTTTGGAAAGCATCAATTCTTTTATTGAATTTTAAATTACCTGGATTTATTGAAACCTAATTACTTATTTCCTCCCTATGAAAGCTGGAGCAGGATGTCAAATTGTATTCTTGTGAAGATAAGATATATTACATGAGAAATCTGTATCAAGAAGCCCTTGATAATGGCAGCTCCCAGTGGACACATGCATAACAAAGAACAGACACCTCCCAGGAAACGCTTCGCTCTCTCACAGTATTATTTTCTGGGGGAAAAATGTGTTCCAGCCACATCCCTCTGAGAGGCATGGTGGGGACAGAGCTGTGGAAAGGGAAGCGGAGGCTTTCTGAACTGGAAGCATTGTGGAGGTGGGCCACTCAACTCAGGAGTTGAAAATGAGCATCAACATTCTTCTTTAAACTATTCTGAAAGAATTTTACAGCTTCCCTAGAGGGTCCTATTAGTTTTCAGTGTTTTTTTTTTCCCCCCCAAGTAAGGATGCAGATAATATTTATCTGCCTTTTCTTCTACATGTAAATATCTTTCCCCCTGAAATTGGGGCTATTCCCCAATGCAAAAGTAAGTCAAATGTCAAAAGACATACCTATAGAAATCATATTTTAATTTATTTTTAATGCAGTATAGTATGTAATGTATTTATTTCTTAACACCATTGGATACCAAAAAGCCAATGTGTAAATGATTTGTGATAAGCTTTCTATGCATGCCTGTCTCATGTTTTAGGAGACATGAGATTCTTTATGAGAAATAGACAAGCATGTAAAGCACACTCCCTACATTGCTTTAACGATGGATTGCTTTAACGTTATGAGTAGTTATCCTTACAAGAAACCCAAGCTGTTGTTTTCCTTTTTCTTCACGTGTTTAATGGTAACAACTTCAATATGGCCATTGAACTGCAACTGCCTTGCAATGACTAACTGCTTTCCTTAACACTTTTTCTAAGAATATTTTGTTTATAGTATTCAGAGATGAAGGCAAAGAATTATCAATAGTCACCTCTGAGAAATTCCACAGAATCATCAATTCCATAAATAAAGGAAAAACTTTGCAAAAATTCTGTTAACTGAACAAGACTGGTTCGAAACTATGAGTGCCTTCCACATCACCAGTGTTGCTTCTTTATGCTGTCGAGCCCTGTCCTGATGTAACAACAGGCACGCTTGGTACTCTACAGAAGAAGAAAGGGGATCAGCAGAGAGCTGCGGTGTCAAGGCAAAACAGCAGTGCGAGCACGCCACTTAGTAGCTGCACTTGTTTAATTTCCTCTTCCCCCCCAAATCCTGAACTAGCAGGAATAGTGGCTTTTCCAAAAAAGAAATATATATTATAAAAAATGTGTTAATGTGGTAGCCCATAAATTAAAGAGACATCTCAAGGGATATGAAAACTATTCATTTAAGTAGCTGAGAAAGAATTTTAACTTTAAAAGGCAATGAATCCTTTTTTTTAGCCTCAGGAACAATGACAGAAATAGCTTGTATTGCGGTCAGGGTATTCATCGTAGCAACTGTCCCACCATCCGTCCAGCAAGCGCTTGTGGAGCTCCTGCCAAGTGCCAGGCACGGTGCCGTCTCCTCTAAATAGAAAGGGTGTCGAGTTCCTAAATGAAGTGGTCAAGGATAACCAAGTATTTCATACTCGACTGCCCTCAGCAAAATCTGTGGGGTTCCCAAAGTGGTTTAGGCTTCAAAGGCAAGCCTGTGACAACAGTGTATTCTTATCATTGCAAGAGAAGCTCCTTGTCAAAACACGGCTTTCTGCTCTGCAGGTGGCTGCTTGGTGGTACGCCAGCCTGATGCTGACAGGTCCTGCCGCCCGCCGTGTAGCCAGCCCCACTCGTCCTGTGGCGAGGTAGGTCTGAATTCATGAGGCTGGATGAGCCAGCCTCCTCATTTGTCACCTTCCTGCCTCTTGTGTAATCATTTACCTGCAACAAAAGCATGACTGAGGCATAACAATTCTATTTTTGGACCAAACCTTTATCAATATAAACAATTCTGCATGCACTTGCTTCTACTGTTAGAATAAGTTTGTGTGCAGTACAAAAAGTGTGTTCTTTTTTTTTGTATGTACTGAAAACAGGAATTGCATGTAGCAAATCCCCAAAACAATACTTATTTAAAGTCTCCTCTTCAAGTCAGTTCTGTTATGCTTTCAAAAATCACCTTGCGTGCACGGTAGACATCTTCCTGTTCTCCTGCAGACGAGGACATGCAGTTGTGAAGAAGGGTACACCGAAGTCCTGTCTTCCAACGGGACACTTGAGCAGTGCACACTGATCCCCGTGGTGGCGATGCCCACCGTGGAGGACAAGCGAGGAGACGTGAAAACCAGTCGGGCGGTCCACCCGACCCAACCCTCCAGTAACCCGGCAGGACGGGGAAGGACCTGGTTTCTGCAGCCATTTGGGCCAGGTGAGGTGATGAGATAGAACGGATGTAGAATTCTTTGGTTATACATTTTATGAGTGACTGATGATTAAAAAATGAGCAAGCACTTTCACATGAGCTATTTATTATTTCACCAAAATTCTTTTATTTGGATTTTGCCATAGAATCTCTCTTTTTTTAAAAACTATTTTTCTGAAGAAAGCATCCAGGCTCACAATTCAGAGAAATGGAATTGTTTTCCTCTAAGGAAAAAAAAAATGTTAGGATTCATATTGGTTATTCAAGCTCAGTCCTAAATTTACAAGTATAATTATTTTCACAATGAACAAAGAAAGCTAACAATTAAAATATTAATTAGGCAAAAAGCAGCTTATCATTCAGTACTAAAACAAATACAACTATAAAGGCATTCAAGAATTTTTCATTTGACCACACAGTGGTAATAATTTGAACCTAAAATAGGGACATTAGTAATACAGCCAGCCGGGGGGCGGGGCACTGGGCAGCCAGACCAGTTTCTGTCAGCCCTTAGAGATGGCTCACTCCAAATCTCAGATATTTGCTAGTACCAGATACACGGAGGGAGGGATGGAGCCTTCCTGTCTAGGTGGAACCATCTTGGAGACTGACCAAACCCTTGTCATATTAGACAGCTCTTAACGTGTCTAGTAATGGACTTGAAGCAAATACGGGCAAAAGCTTGAAAGTCTGATAAAATGCTATTCTTCCTCTGTACACTTGCCCTTTCCAGTGGATTTAACCATACACGTCTGCCTAGAGATAAGCTGAGGCTAAAAAATGTGCTATGAGATCTCTATGGTAGCTGAGATCATGCCACTTTTCTCACACCAAGAGGGATTACTAGTTCACGACCAAAGGGAATCTCCAAGCAAAGTCAGGTATAGACTACTTCTAACTGTCAGAAACATGAGAAAGGAAGGAAGAAACGTACATAGCTAACACATCTCTATTTTTAATGCATTTTCCCTCCCTGGAGAGTCACTATTGGGATTTTTTTAAGTATTTTCAGTATTTGGAGTCATTCACATATAACCACATCATTTGAAAAAACATTTTATTTTGCAAAGCTGACTTGTCTGTGTGAACATGGGAAACTCTTCTCTCAGCGTTCAAGAGAGTGGACCAGCATATGGCCAGCAGCAGCCTTGACCTTGACTAAGAATCCAAGTAGGTCTCCTCACATCAAATCTAGTTTTTAAAAAGAGAGAATATTATTATTGTCATATTTAAGCACTAATATATGTTTAATTGCATGTATGCAGCAGAAAATATATATCAATGTGAGGATCAAATCAAGTTAGCAAAGTCATTAATAGTGTCTCATGTTTGAAGTTTATTCAAAACATAAAGCTAAGAAGTTCACATAGAATGAGAAGAGTCTCTACTCTGTCTGATTTTATACACAGATTTCCCTTGACCATCTGAAAGTACAGTGTTCCTAGGAAACCTTTCTCAAGCCAAAGTGCCATAAGGAAAAGAAGCAGTTACCACTAAGTTATATGGGAAAAAATTTTAAGCAGCCCCCGTCCCAGAAAACCGTCTACTAATTCATACCAAATATACTTAATTACATCCAGTTTTACACTAAGCATAACACCCTTATGAGCTCTCTTAGCGTTTTCTGATACCTTGGGACCCATCTTGCTAACGGATGCACAAAGTAAATCGAGATAAAGCCCAGATGTTCTAACAGGTCAAAGCGTGGGAGGGTGATGCTGAGCTGCTGAGTGTGGCTCCCAGGGAAGGAGCCTGGCGGGACAGCTGTTGCTGCCGGTAGTGGGCGCCACCTCTGTAATGGCTCACTGCAAAGCAATCACTGAATGCTGCTGTTGCTTTTCGCCCTTTTTCATAAAAGAGAAAATTATCTTCGGATTTCTTTCAGTTATCAAAAATAGGTGCTAATACAGGTCGTCTATAAAATGAAGTGGCATAATGGGAACTTTCAAAACGCAGGTAACACCTGTAATAGGAAAAGGTGCAAAGAAGTTATTTAGAGATCCATTTATATGTTAATCAAACTTGGTTATTTTTGCAACTGATATTGTTAAATCAGCTTTAAAGGACAATGCAGTGTAAACTAGATAAATGATTCTTAATTCCCCAAAATGCTCAATATATTCATTTTCAGTTCATCTGGAAAGAAAGGTTAAAATGACAGAATTCATGTTTAAATAACTGTCTGCATTAACTCTAAGTTGTGGGACATTTTTTAAATTGCATTATTTTTCTTTTCTCATAATTGCCAATTTCAAAATGGAATAAACATCAAAAGAAAACATTTATGTAGCATTATACATATATTGGATTTGGAATAAAATTCAGAGAAGAAGCAGCAGAAATTTAGACATTAACTTGAAATCTGAACTCAAATTGAAAATATTATTTATTATTTTCAATTCAATTTTCATTGATAATTTATCTTTAATGAAGGAGAATCTAACTCATAATAGCAGCTTTGCATTAATCATTAATTGTGCCTAAGCAATAATTCATTTTGAGTTCTGAAAGGACTTGCTCATATGTGCCTGGTCCATTGGTCATAGTTAAAGATTCATTTCTATGCCAGACTACTATAAATTAATGATTAGTATCTGTTCTTCTCAGATGGGAGGCTGAAGACCTGGGTTTATGGTGTAGCAGCTGGGGCATTCGTGTTACTCATCTTTATTGTCTCCATGATTTATCTAGCTTGGTGAGTGTCGAAATTTTTCAAAATCTAAGGATAAATAATCTTTTTGTTTTTAGAGGAAACACTTTCAATTGATCATAACACAGGAATGGCCAAATAATGTCCCAAATAAGGATTCCACGGTTATTTAGCACTTATCTGAAGTTCTAAATAAACATGGCTTTAGTCTCAGACATCTCACAGCTACCAAATCTGGGTCATTTCATTTCTGAAGATGAGCCAGAGCTGCTCCAGGCCATGTTCTCAAGTACCTTCTCCTTGGTTATGCAAGAGAATATGCTTATGGTCAACTGTAGATTTTTATATTGAGTCAGTACTGGAGGAGGGTATTATGGTAATACCTAATCTTACTCAATTATCTTTTTAAACATGCATTATTTATAAATTATATATTATTTATAAAGGTTTCTGGCCAAATACAAATGATTAGACTGTAATGTTATTTCTGTTGTTAGTACTAGGGAAATTCCATTTGGATAATTAATTTTATATGATAATATAACATTTGAAGAGTTCTGTTTCAAGTTTCTTCAGAGCATAAAACTGAGAAATTCAAAGATACCAGAAAATCACATTTTAAGTTTAAATTTAGGAATGTAGGCAATTAAGTAATTTAGGTTTATCAATCCGTTTCAGATTTTTTCATTTAAAACAGTAATATTTTACAATGGAAGACTGATTTTTCTCTTCCAATTTTAATGATCTTTTTTTTTAACAGCAAAAAGCCAAAGAAACCCCAAAGAAGGCAAAACAATCGACTGAAACCGTTAACCTTAGCCTACGATGGGGATGCGGACATGTGAAATATACCTTATCCTGGCAACCACCAGTTTCGGCTTTCTGATTTTGCAGTAGATGCCCAGAGGCCACAGAGCTATTCAGATTGTGTGGATTAAAATGCATTGCACCTTTTTAACAGAGCATCAGTAAAAAAAAGGGTGAAAATCACAGTGCCAGTGGAGATACCAAGATAATACCACATCCATAACAACCATCAGCCCTGAGAAGTCTGGAAGATTAAGTTGACTACATGCTGCCTTCTGAGAGTTCTGTGTGATCGTTCATGAAACCTACCAGCTGGCAATTTACTTTCCTCTCTAATATATGGTGGTGAAATTGGCCATTTGTGATGCCCGATGCAAGCCTCTGTCCGCGGTGTTAACCCATAGTAACATTTTAGCATGAAGACTTTATACCAAGATCTCTACAACACTGTCGGCAAGCATAACATCATATATACTCAACTGAATGCTACATATTATTATGTCAGATTATATACTTGTTAATAAGCCATTTTAATGGTGAATAAAAGATAAGCTCTAAGCTGAGCAGATAACCCATTGAGTAAACTCAGCATCTCGGTGGTTGATGGTAGCTTTTACTGACCGACCTGCATTCGGAGACAAAGACTTTTTTATAAGACTTAATTCTTGTCTTTCTCCAAAGTATGAATGCTGGACATGTACTAGAGTCTTAGAAGAGTTCTCAAGTTCAGTATTTTATAGTGGTTATTGTCCAGAGAACTAATTTGCTTGTGTTACTACAATAAGTTTCTACTTTCCCCAATTTCAAACTGGTTGCCTGCATCGTTTTTGCTAAATGGAAGGCACAATTTTGCACTATATTAGTGCAGCATGAAGGCATTTAACCCGTATTGCCAGAGAAACCACCTCTTTTCATATGGGATGAAGGCATCTCTGCCAAGAGTGTCATGGAGACATTTACAACTTCCTGTATCCTGAAGAGAGGCAAGTTCATGTTGGATGGCAACAGGATGGAACTAGCTGTTACATCTGCTGTACACACTTTTCCTCATCATTGCAGCCATTGGGAAATCAACAACATGGTGGTAATTTAAGTATTTCGGTCCCAAACTCATTAACCCTCTGAAAGATGGATCTCTCTAGTTGGTTTTTAATTGTACTTCAAAGGCTGTTTATGACTAGATTTTTATATTTGTTATCTTTGTTAAAAAAAGAAAAGAAAAGAAAAAAAGGGGCTGGTTGTCTTTTTAATTTTGAGCAGATGGAGAAAATAATATATTGATGATTTTTTGTACCTGAAAGAAATCAAGATTGTGTGTTGATTTTTTTTCCCCTCTGATTTGTTTTTCTAGTTTTGTCATTCTTACTGGTAAAATTTGAAGTGGGCTTTTTAATTTATGATTTGGAAAGCTAAAATTTTAAAAAGAGAAAAGTATTTTGTCTAGGGCTTCCTTAAATGTCTAGACCAAGGGTGGCAAACTTTTTCTGTGAAGAGCCAAGTGGTGAGCATTTTCAGGCGGGTCAGTGCTACAGCGTCTCGGCTCTGCCATTGTGAGAGCGCAGCCGTGGAAAACACGCAGTACAGTGAAGCGTAAGCATGGACGTTTTCCAGTAACATTTTCATACACAGTCGGCAGGCCGCGTTGCAGGTCACAGTTTACTGACCGCTAGTCTAGAAGTTTATTCACTGCTAACTCTCCACGTGTCTTTAGTTTTCATTCATTTACCTCAGACTGAAATCAGTGTTTAATTTCACAGGTGAAAAACTGTCATTGAATGTATCACTCTGTTGGAAGTAGCTATGTTTTTGCAGCTGTAGGCCTGGGAATGGCACAGTGAAATAATATCTAACTTGGCAGATTTCTTTCATATGAAAAGAAAATTCAAAAGGTGCCATTAAAAAGCAATATTATTTTTCAGGCAACTTTTCCTGCAACAACCTTTGGGGGTGTATATTAGGGTGTCAGGTCTTTTAAAAATAGTGTAACAGCTATTTTTACCTGCAACATAGCTGTGTTGCTATAAATTGGTTTGGAATAGAAGGTATTTTACCTTCATACTAGAGTTTGAACTCCCCCTGCTGTTCCTTAAAGTCTTTGCAAAATTTATAGAAGACATCAGATTAGGATGTCATTGTCCCCAAATGAACACCTTTCTACATATGTCGGTAAGAATTAAATGTGGTAAACATTAATTTGTTATTCAAGATTTATTATATTAAGCAATGTAAATAATTTCAAAACAAACAAGTGGTTGAGAAGATGAGAATTTTACCTTTAACCAAGGAATTAAATAAGAAAAACATAAAAACAAATTCTATTTCATCTGTCTTATTGAAGAGGAAGACACAAAATAATGTTGTAACTCTAAAACTGTGTAATACTCTGGTTTCTCTTCAGATCATATAAATCTTTCGCCTTTTACTAAAACTGTGATTGCCAATATAGGTATATACTCAGGAGTCTTCGAGAAAATTGATCTCTTTGAATAAAACAATTCCATTTGTCCAAAATAGAGAATCTAATTCAGCTAACAGCCTTATGACATGTGTGTAGCACTTAATAACATTGAAATTATTGAATAAAATAAAATATTGTTGCTATTAAAGCTATACATATAATCTTGTAAAATGTCATTAATTCAGAAGGCAGATCGGTATCACTCTACCTTTATTGTAAGAATTAATTGATCAAAATTATAAAATGTTATGAAAATATGAGATGACTTTAGTCATAAATTGATTACACTTTACAACACAATGTATGTACAGGAGACTAGGTTTAATGTGACTCAACACTAGGGAGTATACTGGAAGTTCATTGTTAAATAAATAAATACCAGATGGCCTCTTATTAGAAAGGTTGGAAGGAGGGGAGTGTAGCTAGCTGGCTATTTTGGACAAATGAAAGTTACTGTATTCATGTTTATAACATGAAAATGGCCTTATTTTTGTTCCTGGCATGAGTCAAGAATGAGTTAAACACCTTACTGAAATTTCTTCAGAACCTTATTCCTCCTGTCCATGTTAAGAATTCAGGAGGGGAATATAGTAATAACTTGTCCGTTGACACTTATGCCTTACCAAAATGGCCTGAGTCCAGAAAGATTTAGAACTACTGTTGTATAAGCATGAAGGTCTACTTGGTTTAAAAAAAAAAGCTAAGAAAAGGCGAGTATGGGCACAATGTTATACTATTTTGTTGAACTGTATCAAATATAAACCACACAGAAGCCACATAATGGATCTTTCTTGCAAGGGGCTGATTTGCTCATTCATTAATACCTTATCTAGGATCTTGACCATAATCCTTCTTTCGAAGTCTCTTTGAGGACACTACAGTGTAGCTTAAGCTAATTTGAAATGAGTGCATAAAAGCATGTTCTTAATTACTTACCACAAAGCACAAACTTCTTATAACAGACAAATCTTTATTGAATTATCACAGGTAAGACACGTTGCTAGACACTAAAAAATTAGTAATGGCTTTTGTGTACATATGTAGCTAAGATATTCAAAAGGAGGAACAAATGCCTAACGAATGACAATAGCTTATACACATTGCCCTTTACTCTAGATCTGTTTTTCGTGTGGTTCGTGGTTTTTCTTGCTGAACGCCCCTCCCCCCTCAGACAGGTGGCAGTGGTCGTTATGGCTTAATGAGAATTCGTCTTCAATTCCCGAACACTTCGAGATAAAGTCACCTATTTAAAACTTCTTACAGGGAGCAAGTAACACCTCTCACGATTTTTTTCCTCCTCCCACTCCGTATGTCCTTGCTCCTTTATGATGACTTTCTGGGCCTGGTTTCCTCTACTCTGCTCTCTTATCAACCACTAACCTTGTCTACTCACCTCAGAATCGTGTTCTACGAAACACACCCACATTGTTAATACAAAAAAATAAGAAGTGAATACCTGTATTTCCTTTCTCTTGGAGTCGAAGTGTCACTTAGAGTGTGAACACGTTGATTTAAACAGAAAGTATGGGTCAAGGACAGGAGTAAAGAGGACAGATGCAGATGGCATGCCAAAAAACAAAACAAAACAAAACAAAAACCCTTTTCTGTAAAAGTGTTACTTCCGACACTCGATTTCGCACAACTCGGAGTCCTCCGACTTGGGGTCTGAATCCGTTTGCGAAAATCATTCCCAAGTGCTCTGGGGTCCCACTCTTTGTAACGACATCACCAAACACAATGTCTTCCCTGTTCTCTTTCCCCTCTAAGACTGAGGTGTGGGAATGAGAGCAGTCCTCGAACAAACCTGTGAGGAAGCTTGCGGGAGGGTGACCTCTCCTGGGTGGAGTTTGGATGTGAGAACGGAGGTGTCTCCCTGTCCCACCTGGCCTGTCCGCGGGTGGCCGTGACTGCAGAACGGGCTTTGAGGCCTGACGCAGGAGTGTGTGCCAAGCAAACGTTACTTTTGAGAGAAAGGATGTGTGATGTGACCATTCTGAATCTAGTGGGGACACTGAAAAATGGTTATATCTACATTATTAAATAAGTAAAATAAAGCCAAGATGGGTAGAGTTAGTTTTGTAGTTTTATGTTTTCATGCTTTTACCAAGCCAGACCTTGAAATGGGCAGTGTACGAAGGCTTGCAGCTTGGGGGAGTCACGTTGTCCATGGTCAAAAATCTCTCTTTAGGTATCTAATGGGGGGTCAGCCTTACTGTTGAGCCGTATCGTTCTGTAGATGTTCTTTTCTTTTTCCCAAAGCGGTGGTTGCTAGGTCACCTGCTTTGACCCCCCGATGACTTTCCTCAACATTTTTCAATAATAATCTCTTTGTGTTTGTTTTTTAAAAGTGAACGTTAAGATTCCCTTTCTGGTACTTTTTCCTGCCTATTTCTAGCACAGAGATTTGAAGAGGTCAGTATCTGTCACTGTAAAATATAACTTTGTTAAATTTTCAATATGTCTTTCTATAAATTATACTCCCCTAAGTATGGTTTTTGGTTAATTTAATTATCTGAGTATTTATTTTGTTTAAATAAGAAGGCAGCTGTCTAAGAAGTTTTTGTTAATATTACTTTGTAAATTGTATAATGTAATTTATTTTTAATTATGTACATTTCTTTTTTAATGCACAAAATGTCTATGTACTGATTAACTACAGATTTGCAAACAAAGCTACTACACTTTCTTCAGTTAACACAGATGGCATGTGAAGATGTAATCTGCTTTTTTACATTTTCATATGGGGAATTTGTAAATAACTGCGTTGCTGACAAACATAAACGGAAATCATTTTCATTCTACTCGTGTGTCTGTTTTAATTTGCATTGTTTGCTACTCCAATGTGGTTTAAATTATTTTTTAGTGAATGCGCAAATCCTTTTACTACTTTTATTGCCTGTTCCTGGGTCTTTTTTTTTTTTTTTAACTGAACTACAATTTAGAAAGTTCAAGAGTATTCTGAGGTGCCAGAGTCCCCATCATAGAAAAGGACATCTTGGTTTCCTAACTTAACAAACAAGACAGGAGTTCACACACTAACGACCTGACTCCTGTGATTCCCCAAATCAAGTGAGATTCCCACATTTACAATTCAGGAAAGGATGCACAACTTAGATCCATGACTGGCAAGGTCGCTTGCGGTTACAACATTTTCTGAAATAGCTGTTTGCAAAAATATAACGAAGCAGGGAACCTTCAGACATTCACTATAGGAACCACTTAGCATGTACAGCCAGCCTCTGACATGTAATGTAAAAATGGTGATTTGCAGCCTCCTTATTTTCTTTGTTGTGCATTACAACTGAATCTAAATTTTAAAAAATCATTTTTAAATATGGCACCCAGATATTTTTTTTGTATTGCTGGACAGTCATTATGAAATTCCTAACTTCGTGTTTTATGCAACTCCAGTGTATGGCCTGCAAGCACAGATAGGAACATGACTGGGCTACGTTCATATCTGCTTCTTCAGAGTCCCTAGCAATTCTCTCCATTAAACTCGGAACACATTCCGAAGAAAAACCAGCATGCACTTCAACTCCCAGCTCTCATCTGTCAATGACTTTCTAGAGATCTGAGGTACACACAACAATATTTAAATGCAGTTATGCTTTCTGAGATTGCATTCTTTTCCTTTTTCTTTCTTTTTGCCAGATAGGATCCCCTCCCCCTTTCCACCTTCCTCCCTAGCATCTCCCTGCAGGGGAAGCTCAATTTAACAATCTGATATGTGTCCTGCCATATATTTCTCCCTGACCATGTTGGGGATGGAGATGGGGATGGGGGGGGGCGGGGAAGGCGAGAGGGAAAGAGAGAGAAAAAGCAGGGTTTAGTAGATATAATTAGAAAACAGCTTTATTTTTTTCCTATTACTGTTTTCAAACACAGTAAAATGTCCTTTGTCCCCACTTCCAGCCCTCCCACCACCCCACCCCTGCAATTTCTAAGCCACATGCCATAGTTTTGGGTCACAATTTAAGTTATGAAAAAGTTCTAATCCCAGGAAAAAGAGACCATCAATCCCTTTTGTTGTCTTCATTTCCTTCACTACTAGCAAATTTGAGCAATCTCTTGCTATCTCTCATATGTGCTGGCTATTTGGTCTCTATTACATACAGTTTCTAAATGGCAATTCTAGTGATGCCAAGTGGCTGTTAATTTTAGGCCATCAACAAATTTTAACATTCCGGTAATGAAAAGAACCTTTCTGGATTTCATTTCTCCCAAATTTATTTTTTTTATTCCAGGTAGAGATGCTCTTGCAACAACCCTGCCACCTTACCACCCCGGCCCCAGCTCTCTGCTACATTCCAAGCATGTGCACCCCTCTCTCTCACACTAACCCTGAGTACAGTGTCACATGTTAGTGCTAAAGCTAGATCCCAATCTTCTGCTAAAACCATACACTTTTCTCAGAGCTCTGCCTTTACTATTACCTCTACCTGGAACACCCTTCCCTACAATGTAGGTCTGGCTGCTCCCTCACTTCACACAAGTTTCTGCTCAAATGCCACCTCCTCTGAGAAGCCTTCCTTGACCACCTGTCACTTTCCCCATACCTTTCTTAAACTTTTTTTTATGGTGCCTGATATTATTGTTTGATTTGTGGTTGTTTTTTTAATCTCTCACATGGTAGGAGCCAAGTCTTTATCTGGTTTGTTCCATGCCTAACATGAAGCCCAGCACATAGTAAGAAATGAATTCTTATTAGATGACTAAGCAAACAAAGGAATTAGTGAATGATGAGTTTTATGAGTGGTTAAAATTAAATATCAGATCAATTACAAAGAAGCCACTCGGATTAAGAGACCAACTAATTCATCCAAAGCCTAAAGTTGTCACTACTCCATTGTTAATACTTTTTATGTTTAATTCGCTTGCCAGAATTATACCGACCTAAACTCCTCAGATGACACAACATTGTGACATGGAAAGAATAGTAACGGAGCAGTTTAAAAAATAAAACCAGAAGTGACTGAGCCCAGCACCACAGAGGGTAACAGCTGAAGATATGCCAGTAAAACAGAGACCGGGATTTGGGAAACTATACTGAGAATGAATTCTGTCACAAGAGAAAATTCCGTCATATCTTTTTCTCAACTTTAATTCATTGCATGGCAGGATAAGAGGGAGCTGGGAACACTGGAAAATGAGGAAGGGAGCTCAATTAAGAAAAAGATGATTGCAAATTTCTAAAAAACTCTTATTCCAGAATATAAAAGCAGCTTGCTTATCCTATAGCCTATTCAGTCCTAAACTATATTAATTTATTTTATGGTATCAGTAATAGTGCAATGATTTACTTTAAAGCAGAAATAAAACAGAACTGAGTAAAGTTATAATTCAAAGTGTTTCCCCAAACCCTAGAACTCACTTTAGAACAATAGAGGGGGACATTCAATAGCCATGAAAATACACCCTTAGACCATTTAAAATCCATTCTCTGTGGAATACAATGTCTCGATTTCCTGGAAAAGTGAAAAAAAAAAAAAAATTGAAGTCCAGAGTCAGCCAA
This sequence comes from Micronycteris hirsuta, assembly GCA_004026765.1. Classification (NCBI taxonomy): domain Eukaryota; kingdom Metazoa; phylum Chordata; class Mammalia; order Chiroptera; family Phyllostomidae; genus Micronycteris; species Micronycteris hirsuta. Next base: position 44,396 of record PVJI01013769.1, read on the forward strand.
TGGGTTCGGAAAGTAATACAGAGGAGAAAGTACACATCTTAAGGGGAGGGACAGGTCTGTGTCTCAGTCCTTCACAAACAGTGATTACAGTGAAAGCCCCGTCAGCCTCTGTCCCCAGTGGCCCTCCGCCGGCTACTCTGACAGCGGATGTATAACTGTGCCCTTTTGTAATCTATCTAAGTTTCACTCATTTATAGTATTTGTCTGCTGGGGGTATTTTTTCTAATGTTTGTCACTTTTTCCTACCTTTGCGAAAGGGCTGCAACCCTTGTTCCCCTGACGGCATTCCCTGGCTATCTATGAGGAAAGTGATTTACAAAAATAAATAAAGAAGGTATCCTGGCAGTAGAAAGTCAGAGTGGACAGTATTTTGATATGATATTTGTATAAAAGATCCTAAAATTATGAGAAAATTAATTTTATTTGATCAGGTAAATCCTAATGTCTGTATGTAAAAATTCATGGGAAAATCAAATTCAAATGTCTCTTTCATAAAGATGATAGGCTAAGGCCAAGTCTGGTAGTAATCATGATATAATGCATGTTGCAAAAAGATTTTGGCAATGTTTGGCCAGCGATAAAAACTAAAAGAAGACCTTAATAGAATTTCTTTTAGAATAGGCATCATATTGCCTATTCTCAAAAAATCAGCAATTTCTAGCCAAATGTATTTCAATGTAATGATGGCTTTGTAATCAAAGCAGATGAGCAATTAAGTGCTACATTATTTTACATAGACCACAAACCATCCATAGTCACCACCCAACAATTCGTAGTATGAGAGCAGTAGCTATAATGCCACTATTATCAGATCCTGGGTATTTTACAAAGTTTGTTTAAAAGAAACTAAACTAGTGAAGGGTGAAAAACCTTAATTGAAAGTTCTATTGAAAATGGCCATTGTACTTCCTGGTAGGATATACAAACAGGGCCAGAGAACAGAGGAGGACATGTAAACAGCTGTGAACTCGTGGAAAAGATTCTCATGAACAATCACAGTTGAAAGTAATGCCATTTAAAACAATGACTCAATAGATGGAGAAATAAAGTTTGACAATACACAGTCTTATCCAGTAAGGCCAAAAGAAAAAGAAAAGAAAATGATTAGTGGGGATATAGTAATGGATTCAAGTCAGTGAAAGACATGCAAATACTGCTTTTTAATACCCTTTGACTAGTAATTCCACTTCTAGGGACAGATCCTAAAAGCTAGAAAGAGAGAGATGATAGGTAGATAGATAGATAGATAGATAGATAGATAGATAGAGATGATAGAGACATAATAGGTGATGCGTAAGAGATGTGTGTGTATTCTGTGTATGTGTGTGTGTGTGTGTGGACAGAGAGATGATAGGTAGGTAGGTAGATGATAGATATAAACAGATGATAGATAATTGATGCAAAGTATGTACTCAATGATATGGTATAGGGATATTTATCACATTTGTAGGTGCAAACACGGAGGCAATATAAATGAATATAACTAATGGAAAGCTTAAATCAGTTACCGGGCATAAATAACACAGAATAGTATGCAAGATCTTGTCTACAAGATCCTTTTTTTCTGTCTTTAATTTTTCAGAACTTCAAACTGGCAAAAATTAATGAGAAATCACAACACACACTCATTCACAAAATATTCCTTAATTATGCTTTTAAAATGTTCCAGCTATTTCTATTAAATATTAAAAATGATTGGATATTGTCGAGATTTTTGGTGCAGTATGAAACGCAAAAATATTTCCTCCGAATCCTGCACTTCTGAAGTCAATTTAAAAAGCAATTACAACTGAGAGACCTTCAGTATAAATAAAAGAAAAAATAATGCTCAGCATTTGTCATTTGGAATGCATCTTTTTTCTGCCTAAGTCCCTATCTTCTGAAATAACTTTAAAAAAAAGAAAAACTTAAAAAACCCTCTGGCTCATTGTTGCTAATGTGAAAGAGAACTTTGGAAGTGCCAAAGAAATAACAAAAAAGAATTATCTTGCATTTTAGCAATTGCCTGAAGTTAAATTTAATGAACTGAAAAGGAAAGGTTCTGCAACATTAGAGAGAGCAGCTGGAAAAGGAAGGCCGTTTCTGTCTGCAGCGGCCGGTGCTTACCAGATAATGAGCGAAACGTTTACAGCTCATC
>PVJI01013770.1:0-47111 GCA_004026765.1 Micronycteris hirsuta
TAATGGGATGAGATATTTGTACTCTCAGGGGTTGACTGTATCTCCTAAAGGGGCATGTTGAAGTCTAACCTCTGGTACTTAGCATGTGACCTGACTTGGAAGAGGGTATTGCAGATGTGATTAGTTAAGATGAGGTCATACTGGAATAGGGCGGGCCCTTAATCCAGTGTGATTGGCAGCTTTAGAAGAAGCAGAGAGACACTAGGAGGAACATGCGTGTGAGACAAGGAGACATTGAAAGGGAAGCAGCCCAGAGATGGTGAAGGTGCCCAGAGTTATGCAGACATCAGCCAAGGAACACCTCCAGCCACTGGAGAGAAAAGACAAGGAAGGAGCCTTCTCTAGAAGTAGCACAGGGAGCATGACGCTGTCAACACCTTGACTGCGGACTTGTAGCCTCCCTAACTACAAAAGAGTACATTTCTGTTGTGTTAAGTCATCCATTTTGCAGTATTTTGTTACAGCAGCCACGGGAAACTGGTCTAGGAAACCTTGGGAGAAAGGTAGTATATTTTTTCTGTGGGAGGGATGTGAGTCATTGGAATGACAGGGTGACAGTGGCAAGTAGCACTGGGATGGTCTCAGTGATTCCCCCCTCTGATTTGCTCTCTCGTATAATTCTCGCCATTTGAACGCGAGCTGGATTTAGCAACTTGCTTCTAGCAAATATACTGTATACATGATAGGAAGTCACTTCTGAGGGTAGATTTCAAAGGACTGAAGCTTCCAACTTGGAATTGTTTACCTCCTTCTCTTGTCTCTCAGATCTGTCACCTAGGAGAATCCAGCTGCCATGGTGTGACAGCCCCGTGGAGAGAGACAGGGAGAGACGTGTCAAGGGACTATAAATCCAGTCACTGACCAGCTGAGAGGATTTGGAAGTGGGCCCCACCCAAGTTCAGCCTTGAGATGAGTCCACAGCCTTGACTAGTAGCTTGATTACAAATTTTGAAAAGTTCTAGGCACACAGTAATCTACACCCAGGTTCTTGATTCAGAGAAACTGGAAGTCAACGCATGTTCATGGTTCAAACCGCTAGAGTCTGGGCTAATTGGGTAGCAACAGGTAACTACCACCCTCAGTAACTAGCAGCTGAGCTGAAAGATGATTTCCGTTAGAAACGCAAAGCAGCCTGCTGTCCTTGGCATTTCTGCAGCAGCGTAAGTGTGCAAGCGCGAATAGACACATGATTGTCGACACGGAGGAATGACATCAACAACAGTTTAGTTGCACACACAGTCTGAGTGAGGAGGACACCATATGCCATGCAGGGTCACATAGGGACAGCGCTGGGAGACAGTGAACAGGGGACTGTGGAGGGCAGGCGAAGAGGGTACGTGCTCCCTGGCTCCCGCTGGAGGGTGTGATTCGCTTGTTTGAACGATTCCACAGGCTGGCAGGGAAATGAAACCCATTGCTCAGGAATACACGGGAACAGTGCCTGGTCCCCACCCCACTCGGGTTTGTTTGGTTAGGGGGACCTTGTCCACCAGAGCAGAATGGGAAGGGCCCATTCTGCGGGTAAAATACTTGAGTTCCTCCGCATTTTCCCAGATATCCAGGCACACGTAACACTAAACCTTGTTTTCAGGATTTACATCATAAAGACCAACTACATGATTTGCAAGGCCCAGAGCAAATAGAGGTGATAGAGTTCCTTGTCAAAAACAAAACAAAACAAACAAAAACAAAACAAAAAAGAAAAAACAGTGCAATTAAAGGTACACATAAACCTTTTCCTGAATATATATATATATATATATATATATATATATATATATATATATATATATGGAAGTTAGGGGAAGGGAGGAGCCATTGGGAAATTATGAGGTATTTGGGGTGAAATATCACAGAATAGTTTTGTCATTTAAGGAGTGGCTGAGAACAAGTTTGGGGAGAGTGGGCAAAATCAAGAGTTTAGTTTTGGACATGTTAGGTGTGAAATATTTCTTTGTTTTGTAGGAAAAGATCTAGTAGGCAGCCGAGTATGAATCAACTAAGTTTAGAGGAGAAGTTGGGAGGAAGACATCATTCTGGAATCCTTAGGCTAGAAATGAGGCTGGGAGAGATGAACTAGGGACCATCTGGAACTAGAAATGAGAAGCCACGGGAGGCTTTAACTTCATACCACAGCAATGCATGGCAGAGGAACCATCCTGGGAGCCTGACAGGCAGCCCTCTGTGGAAAGATAAGCGGGAATGCACCAGGCTAGAAATATGCCCACAAAGACAGTATTTCAAGAAATCCTAAAGAGTTAACTTGTTCAACTGGAGAGTGTAGTGCAGAAAGAGAGCCCCTGGATTGGGGATCAAAATGGTTAACAAGGGTGGTTTCTGTGCAACATTATAAAGAAAAGCATAAATAAAGTGGCTTAAATGCAAAAGAAGATTTGGAAATATCTTGGTTTTAATATTTTTGATAGGATTTCTTGTACCAGTGACAATAGAAAAGGATCAGGAACTAAAAGGAAATTTTGAAATGTTGCAGATTGAATAACAGCCCCTAAGAGATAGACGCATCCTATTTCCCAGAATACAGGATTATGTTACCTTTGCTGGCAAAGGTACTTGGTGGGTGTGATTACATTAAGGGGAAAGAGGTAGAGAGATTATCTTGGATTATCCTGGTGGACCTATTGTAATCACAAGGACCCTTATAACAGGAAGACAGGAGGGTCAGATAAGGCAGAATTCAGGGAGCTCTGTCACCTGGCAGAGGCAAGAGAATGGCGTCTCCTGGAAGCTGGGGAGGGACACAGCCCTGCAAACAGCTTGAATTTAGGCCACTGACACTGTTTTCAGACTTCTGATATTCAGAACTATTGATTACGGGCAGATAATAAATTTGAATTGTTTTAAGCCCCTTAATCTATAATTTGTTAGAGCTATAATAGAAAACTAATGCATGGTTCAAAGAAATTTTATATAGAGGCTTTTTAAAAAAATAAACCACATATTTAGTAACACACATACCACTTCATATATTAAAATATATTAAAGCAAACCTCTGTGTGACTTCAAAGCACATGATGTGAAGATATGCAAAAGCCCCACTGATTTGGAGGTTCTGAAGCCCCTCCTTACCCGTCAACCCGTCGTTCCCTTGTAGACACAACCGTTACTCTGAAACTCACAGTCATTGCTTTGGTATTTTCCTTTACAGTGATACGATCTATAACTCTCTGCTTTAAAAGATAGTTTCAATTTCTCTGTTTGAACATCACATAAGTGGAGGCTCCAGGATATAATTTCGTGTCTGACATTTTACACTGAATTTTTAAAATATACTCATGTTCCTGCATGTAGACAAACCATAAATTCCATTGGCATCTAACATTCCACTGTCTAAATATGTCATAATTGCATGCTGATGAACATTTACTTATTTTGTGGTTATTGCAATTATAAACAATGTAGTTATATATTTCCTCAAGATAACTACTAAGAAAACAATCTATGAGTTATAGGTTCCGATGATGTGTACCTTTATTAGAAAATACAAAATACAAACACTTTTGACACACAATGCCATCAGCATGCCGTGTTGGAAATCTTTAAGTTTTTTAGATAAAACAAGGCTTTATCTACCCCGCCATATGAATTCCTGACATGCACTGCATAAGTGAAGAATTCAGAAATGCATTTTGTTCTGACGGTTCCCTTCTTTTCTCTTTCTTCTCTGTCTCTCTCTCTCCTTTTACATTAATCCCATTCACACTTTACACACACATGCACGCGCCTCCCTACACACACAGACTCGCCACACTCTGTTATCAGTCCCAGAACAGATGCTTTATATATTTGAGCACTAAACTAGAGAAAGTTCTCCACATCTGATTGTCCGAAAGACTTCACGAAGTAAGCCTGTGTGTGAGATTACAGCACAAGAATTCTGGTTTTCCAAAATGTCAGAGGGCATTTTTATTATTCTCTCCTTTTTTAATGTGCATAAAGTTTCAGCAAGCTTCTTTTAGGTTTTACTCTTGTCAGTGATCTAGGAAGTCTCCGTTAGAGTCCATTGTGTGCCAAACCAATAGTAAATCTCCAAGACAGCTAACAGAGAAACACTGACCGAAACATACATTTAAATTCTTAAACAGGATCTAATCCAGTTGATTTTTTTAAAATAAATCAAATAGGGCATTAATGGCATTTTTATTACAATTAAAATATTAAAACTACTCCCCTATAATCAACATTATGATCAAGGGTAATAATGAGGGGTGTTGGATGTTACCTTTCCCCATGAAGGGTGCATAATTTTGTGTGGTTTAAAAACCAGAAGCCTCAGCATTACCTGGAAGGTACCAAAATGGGTTTCAAAGACACAACAGGGTAAACGTTAGCTGAGAATTTGCTGGAATGTAGTCTTGGGTTCTAACCATTTCTACTAAATCAGATCTGCATTTTATAATAACATGATAGCCGGGTGATTTGTTTTCACATTATAATTTGAGGAAAGCTGTCATAGAAGAGCACCTGAGTTACATCCCTGGGAACTGAATGGAGTATTTGAACAACATTTTCTAAGTATATCCATAGTTTCTTGAATTTTTAATGAAAACGAGCAGTTGCCTTTATTCTGCTGAGACCATATTCTTGAGAAACTATGATTCTGTTGCCCTCATAGTACAAAAAAATTTACAGAACTTTCTAAAGTAAATGTGACTCACTCTGTTCTTGTAACTATTCAGCCATGTGAATGTTAATCAAACTGCCCTCCGCATTATGAATAGAAAATGACAATCAGGATGAATTGTCCCTTCCTCAGAATGAACAGTAAAAAGTTTCTTAAAAGTCTGATACTTGGAGGAAGATTATATTTTCTAGGTCCTGAAAATATTTCTTGTAATGATAACTTACCACATTCTATTCAAAATAGGCAGAAAGATTTAATTCAATTCCCTAAATACTAGACATACAGCTTGAAGGAATTACCATCCACCTACAACATGTAGAGTTCTACGGGTTTGAAGGCTTAGAAATAATTTTCATAATCATGTGTACAAATAAATAGTGAATATTGTATTTACTGTAAAATAGTAAATATATATTTTATTTATATTATGACCTATTAGGTAGAGTACTGAATCACATGTTTCCCTAACCAGAAGAAAATTAATTTATATTTTTAACTACCAATTTCACTAAATTGATAATGAATATTGCGTATAAATATAAATACAAGAGTGGATAAAAGTAAGTTTATGGTTGTGAGTATTGGAAACGCAGAGTTTATTCTTCTGTTATTTTTTATTTATTATATTATTTACTTGTATTATTTTTAAAAAAATCATTGTTTAATTACAGTTGTCCTCATTTTTTCCCATTGTTTTCCCCTGCCCTGTCTGCCCCCACCCCCCACCCCCCCCCACACTCAACCCTCCCACCTCATTGTCCGTGTCCATGGGTCCTTTATACACGTTCCTTGACTTGACCCTTCCCCTTCTTCCCTCTGTTACCTGCCTCACCCCTCCCTTCTGGTCAGTGCCAGATTGTTCTTTATTATTACAACTGTAAACCTACTTTTGCACACCCATGTATCTATCGCAAGTTCCTTCTGTGATTTCAATGTCCCACCTCTAATTATCCACGTATGTCATATCTTCTATACTTATAAGTGCAAATCTGTAATTTGTAAGAGCTCCTGGTATGCTAATAGACCTGCCTAACAATTTTACCATACCTCCCTAAATATTTATGATGCATTAACTGGAAAACACTGCTTGATTTTAAGTGCTATACCCAGAAGTTGTCACTTCAATAACGATGACATACTGCGTTTTACCTCTGATGAAATTTGAGAGTAACAGAGCTTTCCATATAGAGAAAAAAATAGTCATTTTTAAATTTAGATGGCAGTGTGAACCAAGGGTGAGGCTGGCAAGATTGGGGCAAAGTAGGCTGTTTGTCACAGTAATTGGTCAAGTGAGAGAAAAAAAAAGTTACCTGTGTTATTAAAAATCACACACACACACACAAACTAGCAGCAATTGCAATGAATGTACTGATATCTTCATCTGTGATCTTTTCTGAAACCTTCGCTTTATATTCCCTTAAACAAGTTTTGGCGTTAGACCAACATTCTTAATTTTAAACTCTCAAGGTTTAATTATTGTTAGAATTTAGAAATTTGGCATCTTATTTGTATTGAAAATATTTTTTAAATAACTCTATGAAAATATTTTCCAGATAATAGAAATATATATAGCTGGAGTTTTTAATATGTCTTTTGATTGTATGCCCTAAAATGCAGTTAGAATCATCACAATGATTAGAAACAATAAAACATAAGAGTTATGCAATAGGCATAACAACTTTCTTCTAAAATTTAAGTAAGTAAGTTTATTATGGGCATTCACGTATTCACGCTCGAGCTTACATTACTGAAAAATGGAAAATGTAGTTAAAAAACTTCCAGTAGAATCCCAACAAATGAATGAAGCTTCAGTTTACAAAATCATCTTAATTTAATGTCAATTTAAGACATTAATAAGTTAAAATAAAGTTAAAAGGTAATTATCTTAAAGATGTTAGAAGGCAGTTGTCATAAGAAACCACTTAATGTCCTCTCAGTATGACATTTCAAAAGACGGTTTATAAGCCAATTAATAACTATGTGCTTCTATGTAGAAGAGGCATGATTATGCATAGACATTTAGTATGGGTTAAATAATTTATTTTTATGAACTTACGTAAATTAATTTATATGTATGTATATGTGTTTTGGTTTCTTGTTGTAACCTAAGTTAAGACTAGAGTATTTGTCTTCTGAAACTATGGTCTGCATAAAGAACCATCCCAGGCCCGGGTAGGACAGCACTGTGGTTTCTCTTCATGCCCAGCACGCACCTACGTGGCCAGGAAGCTGGGGTCCCGGCCAAATAAATGGAGCTTTTTCTCAGAAAGAGCAAAATCGATGACTCTCTACTCAGCAGAACCCCCCCTGCTGGTCTCAGTTGTCCAATGCTTAGCTACCAGTTTCTTCACTGATGCACAATGGCTACTCTACCCTTTAAACAAGTGCTCTCTCTAAGAGGACAATAAAAGAACAGTAACAAGCATCAATGCTGTAGGATAGCCCCCATACAAGCTTCCTGGTAAGAAAAAATTAGATCAAGCTCTTCTGGAGTTCAGTGTTTGTGCCGAATGAGTTCAGGATGAAACATTCAACACTATAACTCTATTTGCTATATCTGTGCAGTTTTCCTGAGCACACCTTGAAATATAGTACTTCCTTTATTTCTGGCACTTACAGTTAACATAAAATCTGAGTATAGCCTTCAACAGTTTTCATCTTATTTTTCTCCTACAGAGATAAGCGTAAAACATAATACATAACCAAGGCTGTTTAAATTTAAATTAATTTATAATTCAGTTACTAGAGAAAACAATATCAAGTAGAAAACCTTTAGAGATAATTTCTAGAGCTAAATAATAACACTTGTGTCAAATTTGATCCTGGTTTGCCACAGTATCCCTCCTCACAGAATAAATATTATGTAACCACCATTAGAAGATAGCATATAAAAAAAAGTATCTTTAACTAATTCTATATCTGTACTGAAAATCCTTGGCCATTCTGGCTCCTCATTATTCCATTGGGACTACGAATGGTATACTTGCTCATTTCAGCTTTATTTGCAATGCCTCTTATCTTTTGCCAAGAATAGCTCTGATTTTTGCACACTTTCCTATTTGGGCAAGACATTAAAGGCACTTATCATTTCCACTTCAAAGTGATCTTAGGAGAGTAGAAGAACTCAGAGTTCAGCCCTTAACAGGATGATATCCTTTGAAATAACATCTGTAGCCCACCATCACTGCTTTCCTTTCCTGATTCTACTGTGGCTTATCTGTCCACTAAATCTAATAAAAAAATTACTAACAGATTTTCCCCCCTGGAATACACCTGTTAAACTAATGGAAGAATTGTCCTAATATTTCCTGAACATGTGCATGAATGTTATATGAGACATAGCACTATTATTTGCTAATATTCCTAAAAGAAAACAAGATAGGCAAGGTTGCTTTGCAGTCACACATTAGTGTCCTTTGATTTTTTATTATCACAATTAAATATATTTCATAATTCTGAATTGTCTTATTTTTCAATAGAAAATCCACAAATGTGAGTCAATGAGATGCTCCACTAGAATATGTGTTTTCCTAGATTGCTGCTCTTTTTAATGTCAAATAGCATTATGTGCCAAACGATCTCTATATTTCTCTTGGTAGAAATTAGGACTTGGGTAATATATAATGAACCTGAAACACAGAATAAATTTTCAGCAATTGTTTTATAATGCAAGAAAACACTGACTCATATTTTTGAGTAAATGACATAAGTCTGTATTATTCCTTCAATTGAGCATTGGATGAATAATAGAGCATAACATTTTGGAATCTATTCTTCATTCAAGATAATAGGAATCTTTCCAAAAGAATTTTTGTAAAATATCTATGTTCATTATATTTTCTCTAGGGGATAAATACATTTTAACATACAAAAGTATTAAACAAGGAGGTCCTCAACTGGAGAAAGAAGCTGCAGCAAAGATTCTTGTCATCAAATGCCTAGTCTCCATTTCTCAGTTGCAGACAAGCCCCGGTGCTCAGCATGACAACGGGCCATGTGTGGAAGGACGGTATTTTCCAGCCTCCCTGGCAGCAGAGACGAATTTGAAGGGAGGCATTATGATCATCATCACAGAACGCAAGTGTCATTATTCGAAGGTCATGTTGTCATTGGGGTGGGGGGAGGGAACAATAAAAGTAACTAAAGCCCTAGAAATACTAAAATTTCCCAAGTTTTGAAATAAAATGATTAACCTATAAAAGCATGTCTTTCTAACAGCAATGGTCAACTAGTAAAACAAACAAAACCCAAGACATTTTAGTGATAATAACAACTTAACAGAGGACCCAGATAACCAGAAAGACCAGAGAAAGTGGCTTCAGCAAAGATTCCTGTCATTCATGCATTGTGATATTCAGGTAATACTATAAAAGCCAACACTCCAAAAATTAATCTACAAAATAAATACAATATTAATAAAGCTAGGGCAGGCGATTTCTTGGGTGAGTTGCTGAACATTATAACATTTATCTGGACTACTAGAGATCTTTAAAGACACACTAGAATGATAGTAAACGTTCACCATGGAGTACTAATTAGAAGAGTAACTAGGAGTAACACATCAATGTGCAATAATTATCTGAATGAATTTAAAAAAAACACAAGCTTAATGAAAACACACTGGAAAATATACAATATATTATAGTATGTTAAAATGTTGTATGCACAGAGAACAACATTTTATCAAATTAAGCTGTTAAATAAGGACAGGACTGCGCAGACTAGGAATGACGATGTTGCATAGTTGAGGAATAGGATCCGTTCAACTGTATGTTCTACAGTACAAATAATGGAAATGACCTCAAAAGTGTATCATATAAGGATAGTTTCTGACCCAGTAATATTAAATTAAAAGCCAATCATAAAAACAATCAGATCATTTAGATATTTAGATATTTAAATTATATCTTGAGTTATAGAGATTAAATAGGTGTGGAAAAGCTATAACGAAAATCCAAAATGCACTGGACACCGAACTCTAAGGAATGCTATCTGGCAGGAGACAGGAGTGAGAAGGGGGGAGAATTCTGTGTGTGTCGAGAAGCTGCTTGGTGGTACACGCTGCTTATATCTACCTTATATTTCATTTTAAAATTCTGCACATGCGAATCATTTTTGCATTTAAAATTTAATAACATATTTTACTTGCAAATTTATTTTTAAATGAAAAATTAGTGATGAGCATCTAAATTAGGATAATAGGGATTGAGTGATAATATTAGTCAAAAACTTCACATAGAAAGGACAATAAAAAAAAAACCACAGAGAAAGAATCTTTCACTAGAGAACAATGAGAACAAACACTTCACAGCTTTCAGCCCCTAAAAGGCAGGGAAAATCTTTCCTTCATATCAGAGCTCCCAGGAGAAGCCAGGCACTGGTGCCAAAACCCCACACAAAATATCCAATGGGCAAAGCTGTATTTCTGACCTAATGAAGATCACTGGAAGATTTCTATGTAGGCCCGAGAAATAAAACAACTGCAGCACAAATTAGCTCTACAAATAAACTGCTAAAACATTGAGCATCTGAATTAATTTGGAATCCTCCATTAGGTGGAAAATGCTGAGGAACACGGCATAGTGCATGGGGAGGTAGTGCATAGAATGTTTGGATTAAAGACCTTGTAAGAACTTTAAGCTATGATTCTAGTGAGAAAGAAAGGTAAGGGTTATTGGACAGCTTTACGCTAAAAGAGCACTTAGTTGTCTTAATCACTAACAGCTCAGCTGGGAACAGATTGAGGGTGGGAGACAGTGGGGAGACCCCAAAGAAACCATAGCAATAACCCCACTAAAAGGCACTGAATGCCTGAAGCAGGGTGGTGGCCGTGGAAATAGGTGGATGGGGCTGGATCCAGAATATATTTTGAAGGTAGAGCTGACAATACTTCTCCACATGTTGAATATGGGCAAATGAGAAAGAAGGTCTTTTAAAATTAAACAGGAGGTATGGTAGATTGCAAAAATGCAACCATAAATTATTGAAGAATATAGAAGCCACCACCATGTGAAGAAGTCAGGTAAGTCCTCTGGATGTAGAAAAACACGGTCCCCAGTAGCCCTCCTTCCCCTGACGGCCAGCCTCCAGAGACAGAGCATGTATTGAGCCAATAGGGATACCCAGAGCCGCAGGAGAATCGCCCAACGAGCTTAGTGTCCTTTGCTAAGCAACAGAATTTTGAACTAAATGAATGGGTAAATTTTTAAATCACAAAGTTTTGAGCAATTTGTCATATGCAATAGATGACTGTTACAATGGATGATCTATAAATTCTTTGCTGAATTTGGACAAGAATATCATTGCAAAACTATTATTTGTAAAGTAAAAAAAAAACAGTTAGTTTTTTCTTTACACTGGATCCTCAAAGACAAGAGGCATGTTGGGTAACATCTCAACAGCACTGAAACGTTCACTTATCTATTAAACACCAGTGGTTCACTGTAAGGTCAAAATACGAGCAATTCTCAATATAAATTCGTAAAGCTGTGTGTCTGAGCCGACTCCACTCTGACTAGCCCAGAGCGCTTTTCCACATCCTCTTCCCTCCCTATTGTTCCAGCATCTTTCTCTACCTTTACTCTCAGTTGGTGACTGCCAACTTTACTTGGGGGGATGAAGCGTTCAGAAGAGAACCTCCACTGTAATCAACCGACTATTCTACCCAACTGCTGGGGTCTTTGATTACAGACTGTTTTTCCTTCCGTTCTGTTGTTGTAACTGATCTGACTTTGGCCTTTATGTGAGACAGAGACGAGCCTCTCATTTTCTGCACACGATCTTGTCTACTTTCATCTTCTTAAAGTCTTTCTTCTTCTACATCTTCCCTTTTCTTCTGCTGTGAGTTTCCTCTTTTTATTAGGTCTCTCTCACCCTTTCATCTTCACTTTTTGACCCATGTTCTCATATTAAAGTACTAAGCATAATAAATGTAAGTGATTACCCATTGGTTTAATTTCCTTAAATGAACTTGATGCTGAGTGTATTAGTAGACAGATCACATCATTCTACATGTACACACATTTAGTGTAGAAGTCATTCTCTTAAATGGATTCACCAACACAATACATACAATTTAGAGAAATTATTAGCATTTTTAGTAAAATATATGATTATTCAGGGTGATTTTATGACATTTTATTTTTTTAAATTATTTATTTCATTTTTAGACGGAAGGGTAGGGAGGGAGGGAGAGAAACATGAATGTGTGGTTGACTCTCATGTGGCCCCCACTGGGGAACTGGTCTGCAACCCAGGCATGTACCCTGACTGGGAATCGAACCGGGACCCTTTGGTTTGCAGCCCGTGCTCAACCCACTGAACTACACCATCCAGGGTGATTTTATGACATTTTAAAAAGGAAAGAGTAACCATAGTTTTCTTCATCTTCTCATATTTTGTTTACATTACATTTAATTATGTAAATTTAAATGCATATTATTTTTGTCTCTTGCCCCTCAAAAATAGTTTAAATGATTTGCAAATGCATATAATTAGAACCCAGGGAGTTATACATTTGGCAGCAATGGTGTAATAAATGCCAGCTGCAAAGTCTTAAATTTCAAAATCCAGAACCTAAGATTTCTGAGATAACTCAGTTTATTGCTGGCACCACATGAAAGGTGCATACGTTTCGCCTTCTACGTAATAAACATGGTACTCTCAAAATATTTGACTCTAGGTTTTATGAAAATATTTTCATTGAATGTCTTGGAAATTTTCATGGCTTACCTTTTCTTATAAAAATAATTAATTTAAAAATTAAACTTCTCCTTTGATTTTTACATAATCTCTTTCATCAGGCTCCTTAATGTCTTGAAACCCGTTAGAAAAACAATTTCCAGGATGACCTTCCCTTTATTCTCCAGCGGGAGTTTGTAGTGCGCGAGACGAGACAGGGAGGGTATGACTGCCGGAAGTGATGTTCTAGCTGTGCTCAGCAGTCAGGGAATGTTCAGTCCAGACGAGTGTGCAGTGTTGCAGGAACTGGGGGCTGTGTCTTGGAGAAGGCTACAGGTGACCGAACGTTCAGGAACGCGATTAATGCTAGCTTTCCTGGGGCAATTCTAAGTTTAAAAATATTTTTTTCTATTTCCATTTGAATAGAATTCATCTTGCTTAATTATATATCTTAACAATCGGTTGAGGAAAATAAAGCTCTGTCTTCTAAATTCAAGAAGCTCAATATCTTTGTCCCTTGGGTGATAACATCACGGCCACATTGTAAAAAATGTAGTAGAGAGATAAGCTGTTTGCTCCAGGTAAAACTGGAAATGGACATTCACTTCTTATATGCATTTCCAGAGAATAGTTAGAAGTCAGAGAGCCACCCAATACTGAGGCTTATAGAGGTGTGGATATTTTTGAAAACCATAAAAAATGTTTTAAAACATCTACAGAAACACACAATAGAGAGACAAGAGAAAACCAAATGGAATTTAAATTAGCAATAAAAAAACTACATAAATTTTGGTGTCTGAGATTTAAAATAGAATCACTCCATATTTTTTAGAGCATTATGCACATTTCTTAACCTGGAATAAACACAGAAAACTCAAAGAGATGCAGAGTTGAGTTTGGCAGAAGCTGACAACAGAACCAGGGGATTAAATGTACCATAGTACAAATGTAGTGACTGATGATGATATCAAAATGGGTAAGGAAATCAGCCCTGGCTGGTGTAGCTCAGTGGATTGAGCACAAGCTGCGAACCAAAGGGTCGCCAGTTTGATTCCCAGTCAGGGCACATGCCTAGGTTGCAGGCCAGGTCTCCAACCTAGGCATGTGAGAGCCATGTAAAAGGCAACCACACAATGATGTTTCTCTCCCTCTCTTTCTCCCACCCTTCCTTTCTGTCTAAAAATAAATAAATAAATAAATCTTAAAAAAAACTTTATAAAAAAATGAGTAAGGAAATCAAGTGAATTTAGCAGTAATAACAGGTGAGAAATTTTATGTGTTTCAAAGAACTGGAGCTTATAATAAATAGTAATAGAATAAGGCAGAAAGAAGAAATAAGAGGCATTGAAAAAAATTATGGTCAGAGGAGGCATTGCTGATTTTGAAGTATACAAGGTGAAACAATGTTAAATGGTAGTGAAATGCAAAATGGAGTTGTATTTGTAAATAATTAAACTGGGATGGAAATGAAATGAATATATGTGATGAATTAAAAAAAGATCTTTGAAAACATGGGAAGGAAGAATATAAAATAAGGAGATATCACCAATTTTCCCCCAAAACGGAGGGTGTCATTAAATACAGGACAAAAACTATCCATAATAACAAAGAACATGCCAATTGATTCCCTAAGTTTCTGAGCGGGTGCAAGTAAAATAATATCCCTTTGATAAAATAGCAAAGATGCTGTAGTATCAGGGGAAAAACAGTTTCCTATTGATTCAAAGGAAAACATGTTGTACCAAACTGGGGGTTTGAAGAAAAGAGTAGAATGGATTAATTGAGCTCAAGATCTTACTTGACAAGCTTGGGCATTCTAAAATTCACCAGAAAGACAAAATAATAATATCAAAATAATAATATTATATAGTGGGCCTGCAGCATCTAGCATTGAATTCCATGGGAAGTTTTGATCTTCAGACAATGTACTTGGACTTCTAAATACTGAAGTACAGAAAACCTGGCCTAGGGAAGTGTTACATACCAAAGCAATGAAACAAATGTAGTTGTCTTGATTTCTCTTTCATTGATATGTCCTGCATTCTCTGTGTGTGTTAGAAAAGAAAAACGATTTTTCTAACTGATCTGCTTCAAAAAAAAAAAAAATTACGCGGAGATGCTTAAGTAGAAAGTGAGAAGAATTTTTTCATGATCACATGTCAACATGAACCAGTCTACCTATCCCACCTGTGCTCATTAAAATCTGCAGGCTGCTGTAGCCCAGATCTTCCGTCACGGTTAGTCTGCATTTCCCCTTTGGTTCTCCATTTTTAATTGGCTTAACCAAAAAGAACATAATATCTACCTGGTAACAGGAAGGCAGCCAAGGTTTGTATTAGCCTCCTTATCTCTCATGGCTCTCTCTAGCAGTGCAGCAAACTAACAAACGATGTGTCCGCACCCCTGGGACTAGACAAGAGGGGAAGGTGAGGTTCATTTCGGGACCGCAGGGCCCCGTGCAATTTTCTCTAGCGCGGTCTCAAACATATTGTAAGGAGACTTCCAACGTGTCGAATTCTTTCTGTTAAGGTGTTATATTGTCACGCTGTCGGAGTCATGCAGCTGGGTCTACCGTTTTGGGCTTTTTAGTCAAAGCTGCACAGTGTCCATAGATTTTTCTCAGCCACTTCCAACGTGCCGGGGCCGCTGCTGTGTTTATGTACAGTACCACTGTGCAAGTGGCAATTAAACTACACAATTCTAGATATGTAGTTGGTAAGCAGCAGGCAGCCAGCACAAAACTGGCATTGAGTTAAAAGAGGAAAAGATCCCTGCTTTTGAAATGTAAGTCAGCCGAACAAGCCTCACACTGCTGTGTACTTAAAATGATAGGTAAAAACCAATGCCATTGGATGGAAAGGGACAATCATCTTTGGAAGAAAGTATAAATGGTTTTATTTTTTCATTGTCTTCATATGTGGCTTTAAAAAGCAATTACAAGAAGCACAGACTCTTTCAATACATTATAAAACAATTAGTGTTTAGAAGTCATATCATATAATAAAGTGTTATTTTAGTGCCTGTTCTATGTGTGCAAAGTCTTAATTCTGAGATTATTAGGGCAAATTATTTTAAAATAATTAAAGGTTTTGGTTTTGACATTTGGAGCGTATGAATGAGAATGCCAAAGTGTCCCTGATGAAAAATAAAAGGCAATTATACTCATAGGCATTGTACCTGCTGGGTATTTCCTCTCTTTGAAGTTTGAGACGCAATGTAATTTTTACCCAGAATTGCCAGCATTTCATTCAGTGGACAATGCCAAAAGGGAAATTTTAGATTTGAATGACTGCCCTCTGGGATAGTCTTTGGGTCCAATGGAACCCAGGTGACACTATTTACTCTTAATTAACATATTGTCAAATGCCATGATTTTCTTATATTGTTAAATACATCTTTCCATGTTGTCAGAAAAGTATACTATCTTGTCTAGCATATTTTGGAAGAATCATTTATTTTTATTATGTAACTGTTTATTAAAAATTATAAAATATAGTTTCATTTCATTCATACTTGTTCAATCATCTAATAAAATAATCATTAAACACATCCAGAAGCTCTGTTTTAGCAAAGCCAACTTACACCCTAGTGGGACCATGTGACCAGTCTGGGACTCCTGAGTCTCAAAACATCACGCGGATTGCTCAGAAGTTTTCAGGGGTCGGGGTATAGCTTTTCTTATGCTCTGTATTGCTTTAAGACTAATATGGAATGTTCTATCCCATAAAGCTTTACTCTATTTCTGATGCTTATAAAATAGTGCAAGTATAATGTTTTCTGTTATGGTAGGAATCAATTTCCACTTGTAATTCTATAAAGTAGATAGGCTATTAAGTATATTCTAATTTAAAATGGTTAAATCTTCCTGCTGAACTTTTCATTATCACTTTGTAGTGACCATCCTTAGTCCTATTAATGATTTTTAAATTAAAGTTCTTTCATTTTGTGTGTCAACTCAAAAACACAAACCTTGCTCTCCAAGTTTCAAATTTCAACCTCTGTATGTTCTTGTAAGTTAGATTTGGGGGGAAATATCCAAACTTACAACCTCCTTTTTAACTGGTTATTTGTCATCATTATCGATACATTTGGACACTTGCTACCGCCCATTTTTCATGCCTTCCTTTAACCCTGCTTGTGTTCTTACTCATTTGTCTCCTTCCTGGTCTTGCTCAGAATTGGTTAATATTTAGACTGCCTTCATCTTTTCCTCTACTTTTAATTTAGACATTTGATGTTATATTTCATTGAAAATCTTTCCATTGTTATTTAAATTTAACATGAAAAAGTGAATTTCACCATTATTATCCTCAAACACTTAATGGTTTTAATTTTATGGAAACATTTCTGCAAGTTAAATTTCAGGTTGGTTGTTGTCATTAATTCAGGGTCATATTTCCTCCAAATTTTATTTTTCCATATTTGAATGGAATTTAAATGTATCTCAAAATCTCTTTATGATTAACAAAGTAATGATTAACCTTCTCTTCAGTATGTTCAAGAAGAATTTGAATTAATATAAGAGCAAACTGCATGAAGAATGGAATGATCAGAGAAAGGGATGTGCCTCCTGAGTAGTCATCAGACACACTTTTAGTAGAGGAGTAAGAAAAAAAAACAATTTTTCCATCACGTGCATAACAAAATTCTGGAGATACTGTTATAAGAATTTTCCTGCATGATGTGTCCAATGGCTCTCAGACTCTTAAATACCCTCACATGGCACTTTAAGGGAAGAACAATAAACAGGAGGTAAAAAGAAAAAGATTAAATGAGTCTAAGGAATTCCTCACACTATTTTTTTATTATATTGCCACCACTCTTTTCTTTAATTTTTCCATACAAGATTATTTCACAACTTTGAGGGTTTTATTTCCTGCTTTCCTCCGCTTTCCTGTTCCACCTAAGTTACAGTGTCTACAATTTTCCCAAGTATGTACTTGAGACAAGTATATGTTGATTTTTCTTTTAAAAAAAGTGGCTAAATATAGGAAGCTATTTCTGCAGGAATTAAATAGCCTCTTGCTTTCTGTTTCATGGTCAACTCAAAGTAAAGATAAAGTGTTCCATTAAATCTCTTTTTAATAGTATAAGTGCCCTGATGAAATTGTCTCACTATACAAAACCATTATGTTAGACACAAATTAAGGCATACACAAGACATTACAATGGTATTTAAAGTGAAATATTTATGAAGTGATTTAAATACTAATGACACAGCATTCCTAAAGGAGCCACAAAATTAAAGGATAAGAACATTCCACACCAGCGCTGCAGTCCTTGAGTCTGTTGCATGTTGCATATATTACTTCTCATTACTCAATTCTGAGAAGTGTAGCCAGGAGATAGAAGAGAAAAAGGACGTGTGGGAATGAAGGGCTGTATTTGAAGGACGTATCC
This sequence comes from Micronycteris hirsuta, assembly GCA_004026765.1. Taxonomy (NCBI): domain Eukaryota; kingdom Metazoa; phylum Chordata; class Mammalia; order Chiroptera; family Phyllostomidae; genus Micronycteris; species Micronycteris hirsuta. Next base: position 17,723 of record PVJI01013770.1, read on the forward strand.
CATTTACCCTTGAACGTTAGTACCAAATCAGCAGCACATGGTTTGTCAAGAGTCTGCTTATGCAGTAATTTCAACGATCTCAGACACAATATTGCCATTCTTGTTGGAGAATGTTGACTGCAGCTAGAGAACTGTAAATAAACCTCTGGTCAATCCCACCACCTTGAATTCAACTTATTTACACCTCTCTGACCCTGCCATTCACAGTGTGTTGGTGACCCAGTTCTTTATTTGCACGCTAGCTGACGTAGATGCACTTATCACAAGCAGAGACTATGACCTCCAGCAAAGATGACTGCATTTCCTTCCATGTGAACTAATTTTGTCAAGAACAAATCTTTCCCCAGATATGCACCGGTAGACCCTTCCTGATCCTCATTGCCTGTGCTTGGATCACATTTGCATGTGAGTTTGGGCTGTAGAGATCCATCCCTGGTAGTGGAAATATTTTCCTGAGTGTGTGGATCTGTACAGGGCAAACTATCAAACAAAACCAGAGCATTGCCAGAGGGTAAGAAGCTGAGTTGCTTTTTGTGAGAAAACAGGCCCTACTTGTCACAACTCTAAGCATTCTTCTAAATTTAAATACTTGTAAAGAAGAAATTAGAAAATCATAACATTGAATTAATGTATTTTAAAATTTTGATCAGGGTTGAGTCTCATAAACCATTACCAAAAGTTAATATTTTATTAATTTTTAAATATTTTAAAACTGACATTCAGTAAGGTGATTTCTTAAAACTTTTAACACTTAGAGCAGCAATAGGAAGATGAAAGAGACTAAGGCAAACTTTTAGCTGTCTGATATAATATTAGATCAAATGTATAAGCCCAGATTAAAATATAAATTAAAAAATAACATGATGAATAGTGGTTTTGCAATGGAATAAATAACACCTTGTACCACAATAGCTTTTGAAATAGCAGTATATGAGAAACCATATGCTATGTTATGATCTTTGATGTTGTAGATGATAATTGATATATACATATATATTTCCTAATTTTTGAACATTGTGATAAGAATAAACAAATCTCAAATCCAAATTTTATGAGAAGATATAATGTAATCTCTAAGTAAGAGGAAACTACATTTCACTGGATAAGACTTCATTTCATAATGATTTCAAGTAAATCAGATGTTTTGGGACCACAAATAAAACAAAGAAAATCCATAATAGCGATTATTTTAGTAGAGTGGTGTGCCCTGTCGGGTGTAGCTCAGTGGATAGAGCGCGGGCTGGGAACCAGAGGGTCCCGGTTCGATTCCCCGTCAGGGCACATGCCTGGGTTGTGGGCCGGGTCCCCAGTGAAGGCCATGTGAGAGGCAACCATACATTGCTGTTTCCTCCCTTCCCTTCTCTGTAAAATAAATAAATAAAATCTTTAAAAAAAATAGAGTGGTGTGGTAGACATACCTCTCATTAATGTATATTATTTACATTTACTAATTCAAAAATAAAAATAAAAACAAAATATTTATGTAATATGTTGATACCTCTTAGCATATTTAGCTTTTATTCAAATGAAATATTTTCTATGCTAAAAATACAAAGCTCTTACTTAAGCAATAATACTAACATGATAAGATAGTTTCAATACTTACCTCTTCAAATATCAACATCCCATATTTCAGAGTTCCCATATTTTAGGGACTGTATATGTAAATGTAACTATGAAAATTGATGTAAGTGCAGCCTTGGTATTAAAAATAGTAGGTACTTAAAGGTATGATTGGTTGTTATATATCCTGGAAAACAAAATTATTGGATTAAATGACTGACTCCAGAGTGGTTTGATATTTGCATTACATAAACAGAAGATGCCATTAACTAAATTTCATAACATTATTTAAATTAGATCAGAGTGCAAAGGTATTGAACCTACCAGAATAAGGCTCTATTAGAAAATTGCATGAATGCATCCCAACTTAAGCCCACACAAGGGAAGTGACATAGATGCTCCTGGAGAATGATTTAAATGGTTAAAATAACAGCATTTCTCGAGAATACTCTAATTACCTAACTTCAGTGATCACTGACAGAACTTTAAAAATTTTACTTGGTTGATATTTGAAATTTAGAAATTTTATCATGGAGTACCATCACAAAAAGCACCTGAAACCTAGACAGGAGCACTGAGGTCCAGTTCTGATTCTGCCACTAAATACTTGAGTCTTTTTGGACAAGACGCTTGCCCTTTTGGGGACTCCAATTGTTATTTATCTAATGAAAAAATGAGAGAGTTGAGCTAACTGATCTTTAAGATACAGTGCAGCTCAAACATCCAATGAGACAATGAGACAAAGGTGTTTCAGCCACAGTCACACCATACGCAGAATTCTTATATCATTTGCACTTATTTGGTATGGAAGTAAAGCTTGTAATTTTTTATTCTGTATTACTTAAAATTCCTTTTGGCTAAAGATAAATACCTGATAAAATTCAGTTAATAATTAGTTAGTGAAAAGTAAGAGTATTTTAAATATTCATCCTCAAGTCTGAAAAAAAGTAGAAGAAAATATGATGAGTCTATATCCTTTTCAAAGTTGATGGCTAGGAATAAATTTTCAACTCTGGAATGTTTTGATCATGGGAAGTGTATTAAATCATAATATAGTGTATTTTAATAGCTTTACATATAACTAATCTAAACAGTGCTTCATAATCTGTTGAAATTAAATATATCTGTTTTCAAATATACCATTTATTTAGATACCCATTATAAACCTTAGAGAAGTTAATAGTTCTTTTCCTCACTTCACGTAGGAAAACTAATACTAGGCTCAAAACATGCAAATGCTGTATCCTGTACTAATTTTCCTCTTTATTCTGTAGTATTTCTAATTGGAAAGTGATTGTTTCTATGTAATTTTTGATTAAAAACAATCCTTGAGTACAAGCTGTGATTCTTTGGGCAGAGAATAGAGAACAAAAAAACTGTAGGTTGTTTTCAATTTTACCTGAAAAACTATTAAATAACAAACATTTATTGAGAATTTACTTTATACAAGACACAGGGTTATAAAGTTTATATTAATAATCTGATTATAACAAACTCTTGAAAATAGGCATTATTATTTTCCTCATTTTATAGATGAGATATCTAAGATTCTTGGAGGTCTATTAACATTCCTAAGTTTACACAGTGACTCAAACAGATATCAGACAGAATTTTTTGCCTTTTCAACATTGTTGATTTATTATTACAATTCTATATTTTGATTTGGGGAAGAGCAATTTACAATTTGAGAGACCGTAAGTGCATTTCTAGGGAGTTAGAGCTATATATTGAGTAGCCATTCACATAGAGATGACACTTGAAGGCATGTTACTAGTAATTATTTCTGAAGCACATACATGATATAGATGCAGATGAATACATATAAATATAGCTATGGATATAGATAATAATTAGAGAAGGAAGGGAGAGGGGGAGAGAGGAGAAAAAGTGAGGGAGTGAAGAGAGACAGAGAGCAGAAAGAGGAAGCAACTGGAAAGGAAGGAAAATGAAGAGGAAATTAAGGGGAAGTGAGGTGAATAGAGGAAAGAGAAGAGAAAGAGGAGAGGAGGCATGGAGGGAGGGATGGGGAGGAGAAGGAACAAGAATAGAAAACCTCTGTGGAATTTTCACATGTGTAAGTTGGGGTGGGGGCATCACACAGTTAAGAAAACGGGGGATATTTAGAACAAGAAAATCTCAGTGTCATGGAAGTCAGGGGAAGAGTCAAAAATGGTTTTAAAATTGGGACAAAATGGTTTTAAATCAAATGATTGAACAATGAAAGGCAGTATCTATTAAGTACTTAGAACAATGCATGATACAAAGTAAGTGCTCAGTACTTGCTATGTGTCATGGTGGTCATTGCCTTCTTTGTTGTCATTTTCAGTGTTGTCTTCATCATCATCATCACCATGTTGAGGGGAGTTTCCAACATCTGACTCGTAACTTAATAAACAATGAAGTATCGCTAACACTTGACCTACTAGAAAGCTCTACCTAACCTCTTTGATTGTCAGACTGCTTCAGTGAGTCACCTGTACAGCTGTGAGCAACAGACAATCCAGTCATGGTTCCTGTCATAATGGTGGAACAACACACATACTTATTCTTCCCATTTAAAACGATGTCTAAGGAACCCAGGGCAACTTTGTCTTCTTTCTTCACTATCCTTAAGGTGCAACTTTCCTCTTTTTTAATCATGATAGCAATATGGTGATTGCCCCATCTGGCATTAAATTTGTAGTACAATTAGAAAGACCCTGGAAGAACAAAGGAACAGAGATACAAAGAGTGAAATTTCACGAGCCAGCTTGGCCTACCCTGTCATTGGCTTGGACAAGAGCTTCCTCTGAAGTGGTGGACTGGGTGGGTGAGCCCATGAGAGCCATTTCTTTGCCTTATTTTGTGACAGAGACTGAAAGCTGTCTTGTCAGCCTCTACTGCGCCATTCCAGTTAGGATCGGTTGTGTGACTTCGCTCTCCTAAAGAGATCTAGATGAGAACATGTAAAATATGGTCTCTCTTTCCTCTGGGTGTCTCTGTTTCCCAACATGATGCATCTGCATGCTACATACTCTCGTCACCATGAGAGAAACTAAACTGACATAAAATGCCATATACAAATGGAGTGAAGGAAAAGGTAGATATTACTATGATTTCAATTAAGCTGCAGATCTAGACCTTTAAGAATCCTCTACCAGTGAATTTCCTTTTGTTAGTTGATATCCTTTTATAATCACACCCATCTTTCTAAGTCTTTGAAAAAATGTTTTATTTATTGACTTTAGAGAGGGGAAGGGTGGAGGGAGAAAGAAAGCGGGGGAGAGAAAGAGGGGGAGAGAAGTGAGAGAGAGAGAAGGAGAGAGACAGATTTTTGTTCCACTTATTTATGCACTCATTGGTTGCGTCTTGAATGTGTCCTGATTGGGATCAAACCTGCAACCTTGGTGTATCAGGACAAAGCTTGAACCAACAGAGCTCCCTGGCCAGGGCCTTAAGTCTTCATTACTCCCCTCATGTCCTAATCTATGGCAACCCATTAATCTGCTATTTCGAATTAATTAAAGCTTTTGGATGTATCAATATTTTTTTTTCCATTTTATTGCTGGGTCATTATTCTGTGGTGCGAATATACCAGTTTCCCATTTATGCATTAAATGATGGTGTCACTGTTCCCAGTGTGGACTATTATATTGAAAGCTGCTGTGCACTTTGCATGCAGGTTTTTGAATGAATATAATTTTCATTTCTCTGAGACAAATGGCAATAATATCCCTTTACTATTCTTTTTTTTTAAAGATTTTATTTACTTATTTCTATTTAGAGAGAGGGGAAGGGAGGGACAGAGGGAGAGAAACATCAATGTGTGGTTGCCTCTCACTTGGTCCCCACTGGGGACCTGGCCTCCAACCCAGGCACGTGCCCTGACTGGGAATTGAACCAGCAACCCCTTGGTTCACAGCCCACGCTCAGTCCACTGAGCTACACCAGCCAGGACATCTTTATTATTCTTTTAATAGCTATAGAATATAAATGATATTCCCTGTTTTATTTCTGATATTGGTGAATTGCGTGTTCTGTACTTTTACTGTTGTCAGTCTTCCCAGAGATTCATTGATTTTATTGATGTTTTGGAGGAAGCTGATTTCTATTTCATTTTCTCTATTGTTTTCATATCTTCAATTTCATTGATTCCTGCTGTGGTCTTTATTATTTCTTCCTTATGCTCAGTTGGGTTTATTGTGCTCTTCTCTTCCAAAGTAATTAAGTGAGAGCTTAAATTATTGATTTGAGCCTTTTCCTCATTTCTTACCTATTTAATACTATGAATTTCCCTACAAACACTGCTTTAATTATCTTCTGCATATTTTGGTATGTCAAATTTTCAATTTCTTATATGTGTGTGTGTGTAAATTTATATAAAATTTAGTTTTAGACCTCTTAGACCCATGAATAATTTAGAAGTGTATTGTTTTAATTTCCTTCTATTTGGATTTTTTCCTGTAGGCTTTCTGTTACTCAGTTCAACTGAGTTCATTGTGGTTAGAGAATATTCACTATATGGTTTCAATTTTTTCAAATTTTAGAGGTTTGTTTACTGACCCAGATTAAATCTATATTGATGAATATTCTATGATGCTTAAAAATGTTTATCATTTTTCCTTTCAGTGCACCTATGAATTTTATATGAGATTCATGTAACAGTATAGACTTGGGTCATGTACCATCCACGCTACTTGTCTTTGTCAATTAGTATGTTTAGAGCACTTATGTTTAAGATAATTACTGAGATGTTAGAGCTTTGTCATTTTACTAGTTTTTTATTGTTTCTTCTGGTTGTACTTCTGTTTCTATTTTTCTTGCCTTCCTATGGTTTACTTGAGCACCTTTTTAGATTCTGTATATGTACTTAATTATAGTGTTTTAAATATTTCTTTTGTGGCTTTTAAAATAAAAAAATTGAGAATTATAAACCACAGTCTAAAGCATGCTTTCTAATAGAGGGAATATATATATCAACAACCTGAAGTAACTGAGAATCTAATTCACTAACTTATGCTTTCTTGGGCCAATGGATGATTCTTAGCACACCCCTCATTCAAGGGAAATCTTACAGAGATGCTTATGACTGCATATAATTACATGATTCTTACAGTACCCTGGTTCCCTTAGTTTTGGGGGTTCTCAACTTATTCTGTTTATATAAGAGAAATAACCTATCACTTCAAGCTATATTTATTTTTTAACTATTATTGATACTAGCAGTTAACATACTAATAATTTATTTCACAATGCTAATTATATTTTAAATGTATCTTCTAAAAAATAGCACTCAGAAAAGTATCCATCAATACTCATTATTGCTGCAATTATTTTCAAACGATCATACTATTATTTGTAAAATAATATATCATTTAATAACTACTAACATTTAATAACTACTTGATATTTTAAGCATTTAAAATATTTAATATTTTAATATTATCATGTTACTTTCTTATTGAAAGCCCTTCACCAATTTATGCATTCTTCCTATGACTTTGATCATTCTCTAGGGTCAACCATGTCTGCCTATTTAACTCTGTAACTTTAGCTCACTTTTGCCCGTTCTCCTTAACTCTTTATATTCTACATATGACAATGTTATCTTTGTTCATGATTTACATCATATTATATCCTTATATATATATGTTCTCCTCATGATTTTGTTCCTCCTAAGAACTCTTCTGCCAAACGCCAAGCTGCTCTCTTTTTTTTATGTCGTTGGTTTTCACCCTTCAGTGCCCAGTACTACTTCTTCCTTAGAGAAGTCTCCTTGATCCTTTGGTTCCTCTCATGCTATTTCATTTTATATGTTAATCAAAATGTGCTTGTTTATCCCAGTACTGCATAATTTTGGCATTCCTCTATGTCCTCGTGTTGCACTATGAACCCCATGAGAGCACATTTCTTTCTTGCCAGCCCCCAAACCCTCTCTGAGGACAACCTGCTATTCATCATTCTTCCTCAATTATTTCTACTGTTTTGTACTTGAGAGCAAAGGGACTTGCAATCTGCTGACTAGGCTTTGAACCTGCACTGTTTTGAAATTACATGCCGATTATTCCGTAGTGCTTCAGAACAAACATTATGAAGAAATTAAAATCCTAGACCAGTCCAGCTGCCAGTGTTCTCCATGACTGTGGCGGAGTCGCTGACCAGTGGTGGAGAGCATCGCTCCTCCAATGGGGTTTGGTATCCTATTCTAGCATCCCTAAGGAATGCCATCTCTGATCCTTCACCTAAAAATAACTGGTCCCAAACCCAGGTGTGTGATTTGGAATGCCTTCCACTGATATACCAGAATTATTGGGATCAAATAATGAGATCCTAAGCAGATAGGAGCATGTCCAGGTTTGCTCATGCAGTTACTCAGCAATGCCATAAAGCAACCAGTTTCTTTTTATTCTGCCATCTACAATGATGGATGTTGTCTTCCTTCCTGGGCATGACATGACTTCAGGAATGCTAAGCATTGCATAAAGACAGAATGATCTCCAGCAGAGAAAGGTGCTGTTTCTCCCTCTACAAGTATTTGTATTGGCACAGGAAAACTTTCTCAAAAGCCAACAAGCATGCCATCGCTCAGGTTCCAGAGGGCAGAACAGGCACACACATATGTCCTCACTAGTCATTACGAGAAGAACGAGAGCACAGTATTCTGTTAGATGATCCAAGATTCTTTATGTTGGCGTAGGGTGGTGAATGCTTTCCTTAAGTAAATAAATAGTGGTCCACTCCAAAGAACTGAAACTTTGTCAGCAGAAACAAACAAATAAACAAATAAAATGGCTTTGATAGGCAAACAACAGCAGGAAAGTAGTCTGTCAGAAGTTAAAGAAGCAACAGTTTGTAGGAGGAGAATCCAATTAAGTAAACACAGTGGTTCAGATATAAAATGAAATATAGAAATGAGGACAATTGCATTATTGACATGAAAATTATTGATCACTCTCTACAAAATAAATTTTATGAAGTAGTGAGATCATGCAGACTCAGAAAAGCCCGGCTGGTGTAGCTCAGTGGATTGAGCGCGGGCTGGGAACCAGACAGTCCCGGTTCGATTCCCAGTTGGGGCACATGCCTGGGTTGCGGGCCAGGTCCCCAGTGAGGGCCATGTGAGGAGCAACCATACATTGATGTTTCTCCCTCCCTTCTCCTCTCTCTGAAAATAAATAAATAAAATCTTAAAAAAAAAAGAAAAGATGGTTATAATGTCTTCAAATAAAATGGTACTGTCCAAAGCCAACCTTCCTTGACCCTATCATCTGCTTTAAGTATTAAAAGAGCAAAAAAAAAAAAAAAAAAAAAAAAAAAAAAAAAAAAAAAAAAAAAAAAAAAAAAAAAAAAAAAAGTGAAATGAAGCTTGGCTTGCACATAGTGATTAAAATGACAACATTCATGCCTTGACCTTAAATAGAAAGACTTACCATGGACTTTTCATGAGATACACCAGTTGGAATTTAGGAAAATAACATAAAAATAATCCACTGAAGAGAAACCTTAGAAGTAATGGTAGCTTTTGCTTTGAATGGAAATGCATCCTGTGGAATTTACTAATGTTTCACATTTATCGTAAAAGATAGAGCCTTCTTCTACAAGACAACAGATGAAATCCCTCGAGGTTATTTAGCACTCTCTGTGTAGTGATGCACAGAGAACACTTTTAAGAACCAATGTGAAGGAGAAAGTTAGTTCTAGCGGGTCCCATGTCAAACATTGCCTTAGAAAAAGAAGTACTTTAAGAAATTGTGTGAATATCCATAACACTACATTAACACATACGGTCGTTTTCAGTTCCATGACTCAGCACGCTGCCATCCCTCTTCCTAGCCGAGTTAATATTTCATGAGATGATCTGATGCACTGCAGGGTGACCAGCGCTGTCTTAAATGTAACATTTTTCTCTGAAGAACTGAAGCCAAGTGGTCTCTCCAGGGCATCATAAATCTTAGCTTTCATTTAGAATATAGAAACCATAAAGAACATAAAACAATATTTAAACCTCAGAGAAGACCAATTTCCAATACAAAATGGGATTGTTATGACAGCAAAGGAATGAGCAGATGAGGATAGGAACACTCCAATTTATACGGGCTGCAAGAAACAAAATAAAGGGGCGGAGGCACCCCCGGGATGGGGTGTGATTGAGCAGTGACCAGAAAGCTGATACGGTCCACGTGGGCTACTCAGTTTTTCAGTTATCTGTGACCAAAGACTATAAAACATCAAGATTAAATGATACTGCTACACACAGGTGATCAAGTGACACATATGTATATATATAAAATTTGCATATATGTGCATATATATGCACGTGCACACACTACATGAATCAAGTCAAGAAGTGATCAATTTAGGTAAATATATAATGGAAATAATATGACTTGACACAGCTTTAAGGTAAAATAATTGAGTGGAATTAAGCCATAATACATTATAATTCCTTAATTATATATGACATCTTTAAAGTTTTGAAGCCATTAAAGCATAGCAGGAATTTAATGGGATATCTCATTTTGTGAATATCTTTTGTGTGATTCATTTTTCAGAAGATGTTGTGAGTCTAAGTGTGGGTAGGGATTTCAGATTGTTTATATCCCAGTGGTAAGTTTTTGTTCTATTTCTATATATTTCCTGAGATTTCCAGAAATAATATAAATGGATCTTCTTATAAACATGAAAAAACATCTCCATTAAAATGTTAAAAAAAAAGGAATGCTGTTTTGTAAACCTTTATTGTGTCAAATAGCACAAAGATATCAACATATTTCATTGCTCTCTTAGTGAATATAAAGAAAATGCATTAAGTCATAATTGACTTACTCACCAAAAAGATAGATATCAATCACCTAATAACTACATACACATGTGGCACTACTCTGAATGTTTTAGAAGTTTAACTCATTTTTTCTTCACAATAACTTTATGAAACACTGACTATTTTTACTACAATTTTTATAGACTTGTTGACCAGAACACAGATACCTTAAATCACTGAGTATCTTGTGGAGCTGAGACTTGACCCTAGAAAGTCTGGCTCCAAATCACATGCCTATAACAAATGTTAGTTTGCAAATTTGCTCATGAATTTTGTTTCCTATATCAGTAAGTCTACTTACTACTTTTATCTAAAATGAGCAGATGAGGATATTCATCTCCTTATTTACAGTTTTACCTTCTGTGGTGTCAGTTACCTGCTAGCAACCGTGGCCCAACATATGACATGGAAAGTTCCAGAAGTAAATAATTCTCGTGTTCAATTGTACGCTATTCTGTGTAGGTGATAGAAACTTGCACCCTCTTGCTGGGTCCCTCTCAGGACAAGAATCACCCGGTTGTCTAGCATGTCCACGCTGTACAGACCACGCCCCCATCAACCACTCAGTAGTCACCTCCACTGTGAGGTCAACTCATGGTAGCACAGTGCTTTTGTTCAAGTAGAGCTTATTTTACTTAATAACGACCCCCAAATGCAAGAGTAGTGATGCTAGAGATTTAGATATGCCAGAGAGAAGCCATAAAGTGTCTCCTTTAAATGAAAAGATGAAAGTTCTTGACTTAATAAGGAAAGAAAAAAAATTAGGTGCTGAGTTTGCTAAGATCTACAGTAAGAACAAATCTTTTTTCTGTGACCTCAAAGAAGGAGAAAGAAATCTGTGTTAGTTTTGCTCTGGCTCATCAAATGGAAAAAGTGAGGCCACAATGCTGAGGAATGCTCAGTTAACATAGAAAAGACATTTAATTTGCGGGTGGAAAACATGCAGGGGAAACGCGTCCCAAACGCTGGCGACGTGCGGCGTCAGAAAGCATCGCGATTATGCAAAGACTTCAGCGAGGGATCCCCTGCAGTGGAGCGGAGCCATGCACTGCAAGTAAGGGAGGCTGACACAGATTTGGGTGCGGGGTTGGCATTTTTATCATCCCGTGCTATCACCGCAAGGAGAAGGGTGAGGACCGTACCATAAGGTATTTTGAGAGAGAGCGGGAGACCACATTCACAGAACTCTCACTACAGTAGACTGTCATGATTGTTCTATTCGATTGTTGGTTACTGCTGTTAATTTCCTACAGGAGCTAATTTGTAAACTAAACTTTATCATGGGTATGTATGTACAGGAAAAAACATAGCCCGCATAGGGTTCAGTAGTATCTGCCTGTGCAGGCATCCCTGGGACTGTGGCCTGGATCCCCGTGGAAGAGAGGGGACCGCTCAACACAGAAATAATGTAAAAGTGTTAATATACTGCAGTTTAAGGATTTCCCAGAAAAAAACCATTTTCTCCTCATTTTTCATATTCTAAGTCCATTAATAAATGATTAATTCCTTTTGCTTCAAACAATATAGTAAAATAAAAATGCTTATGGGTGAGGAAACACTCCATGCTGTAATGGATCACCTATTATTTTATCTACGGCTCCTAAAACATGGTCAAAGGACTCCTGAATTGGAACTACCATATGTGCTAATTATGTAAACTTTTCTAGGCATAGTTCACATCATTTCTGTTGCTGGAAACTGCAACGGGATATTAAACAAGCTCTCAGGTAACACATCTGCACCATAACATTTCCCACTTGGCTCTAATAGGAATTGATTATGTCTCTTCCTAAAACTAAGACTCGGGGTGAGCATGAAAATATCAGATCCTTTACATTGTTGAGCTATGATGCTACTGAAGATAGAGATGGTGTATGTAGATGACATGGGGAAATAGTCATAGATTCTCGCCTACTTTAAAATGAGAGGGAGGCGGGTTTGGTTGGGGGGGGAGGCCTGGGGGGTAAATGCGGACAGCTATAATTAAACAACAATAAAATAATTAAACAAATTGTTAAACATAAAAAAAATGCCACTGAGACAGGTCATTGGCGGAATGCGGGTGATTTCAAAGGGTTTACTTTTTGTCAGAATTAAATATTCATACTATTTTGTCAAGTAGCAACTGTTTAAAATATTCTAAAATGTTGAGAATATATTTTTTAGGGTTTCCTTTGCCAGAACATACAGTGTTTAGCTTAAACTATATTAAACTCATTAAAAATTAATTGATATTAATTTGTTTATTATATGCCAAATACTACTAAACACATTTTAACAAATGAGTTTTAGTGTTAATTTTATAGAATTATTGGGTTTATTATTTTAAACATCTACATAATTGGCTGGCATAGTCTAGTCTGACATATACAATTGCCTATTTTAAATCATTGTTGGAAAGAAAATTGCTTGCATTTTGAGAATTTTCACAAGTCAAAGCAAGGCTTACAACATACAGAAATTGCCAAACATTAAAACTTGAAATAAAACATGACTATTTATAACAGCATAACATTGTATGGGAGGAGGTAAAGAGAAGATGAAAGGAAAGGCACCAGATTCTAAAATTCCTTCCTTACTCAACTGATCCAATGTGGGACAGAACACAGCCCAGGCAGACCTCAGGGGCAGTGGGAAGGAGAGCAGCAGGAGGGTAGAACCTGGCGTCTGTGGCTTGGGGACGACAGTTGGCGAGGAGAGCAAAAACCATGTACTTAAAGAGCTCTAAATGGCTATAAAAATGTAGTCTTCTAAAAAGCATAGGGCAATTTAAATTATTTTAATTTTCTTACCCTATTAAGTGATGCGTATTTGGCAGACATTCTGGAAACAATGCCTGCATTTTATGGAGGACAGAAATACAGAGAATTTATTTTTATGTGGAATAGATCATTGAAAATATTTAATGTGAATCTGTAATCCTATGGAAAATGCATTTCGGTTCCATCAATGACACTCTTGCGAAGCTCATGGGATTTTATTGTTCGAGAACCTTCTGATGATTACATAATTCTTCCCCTCAGAACACAAAACGTGGGGAAACAAGTGAACAGAATACCTTTATGCTAATCTCTATGAATTACAACCACCAATGAATTATCGAGATGAACTAGCTAGCAGAGATATAAAGTATACGCAGGGCCTGTGATTAAACAGCCCATTACAATAAAACAGACCCTGCACAAATTCATTACCATAAGCCAAAGTCCCGTTGTCACAGGACGAGCCCAAATGTTTAAGAATACACACATTATGGTAAAGTGATAAAGAAGTGCTAAAGCAAAATGCTTACCTTCTGTGCTATTAAATCACACTTCTCTGTACTTACTAGTCTCAGAAGCAACTTAAAAGTACGGTAAACCCCATGGTAATACTACCTCATTCCATAACAATGGACGTTTGAATATAATATGAAGTTTTAATTGGATCTCTTTCTCCAAGTTCCTATTTTCTGCTTGGAGGCAGATGGGGGCATGGGAGGGGAATGTTAAGTGACAGTGTTGTGTGATCAGTTTCGCTACGGTCAGTTCTGCTCATGATAACTTCTTCCAGCTCTAAATTTGTGCTTTCTCTGAGAGTACAGACCTGCCAAAAATACCACTTTTCCGTTTTCTTACTATATCCTGACTCCACACTTCACCATTGATATGTTTCTTTCCAAATACTGTGTGCTGGTGGATACTTGACTATGTATAAGATACAAGCAAACTAATAAAAATCATGATTCATTTTTCACATTTCTATAATTAGAACAGATTAATCTGATGAAAGGGGACCCCCGGAGTACCAAAGCTGAAATAGCAACGCGGGCATGCCTCATTTCCTTGCGTTTCATTTTCCTGTCCTTCGCAGACACTGCATTTTTGACCAATTAAAGGATTGAGGCCTTCTTGCATTGAGCAAGTTTCTCAGTGCTCCTTCTTCCAATAGCATTTGCTCACCTTTCTCTCTGCTTCCTATGGATAATTCAAGCAACATGTCAAACCTTTTCATTATCGTATTTGTTACGGTGCTCCGTGATCATTGGTCTTCGATGTTACTATTGTCATTGTTTTCGGGCACCCGAGAACGTGCCCATGTGAGACGGCGTAGCAATTGATAAACATTTGTGTTCTGACTGCTCCACCAAACAGCCATTCCTTCTTCTCTCTCCTTTCTCCCCCAGCCTCCCTGTTCCCTGAGACACAACGGTGTTGAAATTAGGCCAGCTCCCCAGCCCGCCGAGGCCTCTGAGTGCTCATGTAAAAGGAAGGGTAACGCCTCTGTCCATTTAAATCAAAAGCCGGAAATCAAGGTGGGAACACTGAGGAAAAGTTCTGGAAGAAAATTAAAATGTCTACACTGTGGGGAACACAGGAGTAACAAAAGGAAACAGCCTTCCTGCTGGAACAAAGGACATGTAAGTGGTCTGGATTGAAGATCAAGGTGGCCACGATATCCCCTTCAACCAAAGCCGAATGCAGAGTCAGGCCCTAACTCTCCTCGATTCTGGGAAGACCGAGGGGGGAGGAAGCTGCAGAAGGAAAGTCTGAAGCTGCAAGGTTGGCTCACGAGGTGTAAGGACAGAAGTCCTCTCCAGAGCATCACAGGGCCAGGAACAGCAGCATCGGCTGATGGAGACCCTGCAGCAAGTTCTCCAGAAGGTCTAGCGATGTAAGTACTGAGGTGGCAGACTTCACTCTTGTCCTGTTTTAAGAAAGAGCCAAAGCCAATGGAATTCTATGCAGCAGAGAGGAAGAAGGAGCTTATACCCTTTGCAACAGCATGGATGGAACTGGAGAGCATTATGCTAAGTGAAGTAAGCCAGGCGGTGAGGGACAAATACCATATGATCTCACCTTTAACCAGATCATAACCAACAAAAGCAGAAAGCAAGCAAAACATAAACAGAGACACTGAAATTAAGAACAGTCTAACAATAGACAGGGGAGAGGGGGGAGGAGACAATGGGGAGAAGAGTTTTCAGGAATCACTGTAGAGGACACATGGACAGAACTAAGGGGGAGGAGGGAGGCTGGGGGCGGGAGGTGGGGCGGGAGGGGAAGGGAGGAGGGGAGGGGAGAGGATGCAAATAACTGTAATTAAACAAAAAATTAAAAAAAAAAAAAAGAAAGAGCCAAAGCCACACCAGCCTTTGTCACCCACCACCTGAGCAGTCAGCAGGCTTCCATATCAAAAAAAGACCCTCCGCCAACAAAAAATATTACAACTCCCTGAAGGCTCAGATGGCGGTTCGCATTTTTTAGCAATGGGGTATTTCTAATTAAGGTGTGCACACTATTATTTTACTTTTATTTTTTCACTTTTAAAATATTTTGTTAAGGTATTTTTTACTTAAAAAGAGAATAATGTCAACGCAAATTTAAAGAATTATAACAAAATGAACACCCACGTACACGCCGCCCAGCTTAATAAAGGAAACATTGACATTTTCTTTTTCTCTTTCCTATTTTGTAATGAGTTCGTTGGAGTTACATAGGTTAATAAATTTATATAGGTTTCAGGTGTACAATTCTATAATACGTCATCTGTATATTGTATAGTGTGTTCACCATCCCGAGTCTTTTTGCATCACCATTAACCTTCCCTTCACCCTCTCCTACCCCCACCCCCATTCCCTCCAGTAATCACCATACTGCTGTCTATGAAGCTTTTGTTTAGTTTAGCTTTGCTTTGTTCTCTTACTCCCTTCACCTTTTTCACCCAGCCCCCAACCCCTCCCCTCTGATATCTATGCACATTTTTTAAAACAAAAATGTTATTATACACTTAAATTATAGTATAGTGTAAGCATGACTTTTATATGCACTGGAAAACCAAAAATTTAGTGTATTTCCATATTCTCTTTATTTTGATATTCACTTTATTGCAGTGGTCTGGCAGAATGCCTGCAATATCTCCAAGGTATGTCTGTTACTAAAATAATACATTCACAAAAGAATTTGTAGGCATAATAAAAGTTAAATTTGGGAAATATGCTGAAATTGGAGAGCAAACCCATTTCAATATATTGAATCTTTATAATGAAATATATTTCATGGCTACAAAATGAATTGAAAATGAAGCGGGCCTGTGGTTTCGGCTTGGCGGGGCTCTACGTGGCTGCAGACATGTAGCAAATATTTACTGAGTGCCTACTGTGCGCAAAGGTTCAAACAGTTATTTAATAGCTGACCTGGAAAAGCTAGTTGTTAGCTGCAAGGATACCTGGACACCTGGCACTGATTCTTGATGATATAAAAGTGAAGGAGCTAACGAATAATCTTTAAACTTGTCTGTAGTTTGGACCTTCCCTGGTGGAATCCAGGGCAGACTTGGCTATTAATGGCTTTGACCTGGTGTAACCTGTGAGGCAGCGTGACTTGGCCACATGACCTGAGGGTATAAAAGACCCCATTGAAAATTGTGTGGGAGCTCTGACAAAGATTTCTTGCACTTATCTTGGTGGTCCATATGCCAAACCAGGCACTATGCCCACAAAGTCTCTCAAAAGCCCAAAGCTTACTTTTTTTTTTTCCCTCCTACAGTATCACATAATTTCCCTTTAATAAAGCCTCAGAGGAAAATGATCCATGGCATGTTGAGAATGCTTTCAATTGCCCAAAATGCATAATCTGCACACCCAACTAAGAATGAATGGAGGGAAATTCAGTGTTGTGCAAAGACAGGTGCGGCTCTCGGGTGGACCAGACAGCGCCCTGCCCCCACCCCCCTCTCCTCTCTCTGCAGAGGGTCCTGTCTTCTGCCACACCCTTGGGTGCCAGCATGGGCCACTTGCAGTGGGGAGTTAAGGAAATCCTCTGAGTTCTAGCTGCTCTATGTTTTGTAACCAGTGTTTCTGCTTTCATGATTTGTAGTTTGATAAGAATGTTTAGAAATTGAAAATGTGCAAAATAGCAAGATAACATAAAAATAACTAAAAAAAGACCATTATGAATGGCTTGCACAATATTTAAATCATACTATAAACACCTTTTCCCTCTAAAAAATGGAGGCACACTGAACTCTTGTATTAAAATATTTATTTGATCATACCTGGAAATAAATGTAGCAATGGGATATGGGTATTTATAATATTATATGATGATTGTAGTGGAAATTACAGTTAATATTTGGTAAATTAATATTTATTATTTAGAGTCACAGGACTTTGAGTACCTTCCATCTTCTTTGGTTTATTATAAAGAATACTTAAGTTAATAAATTTTAAATTAAAGAAATAGTTCATATTTTTCAAATATTGATAAAATATATATTAGAGTAATATAAGTGTATATTGCAAAGATAATAATGCAAAGGTTGTAAAAGTTTCCAATTCTTTTGGTGTTTATAGTCATCATTTGATGTAAAAAAGTATATAATATTATTTTTTATTTTTCAACATCTAGTCTATATTCAAATTTCCTCAGTTTCTCCTAAGAATGTCTTTTGTTCCTGTTTTTATTTCTCTCTTTTGTTTTGCTTCCTGTCAGATTTCTTTAATTTTATTTTTAATAAACTTCTACAAATATGCCTTACATAGGAGTTTACAGAGTTAATTTAAATTAAGTATTATTATAAAAACACTTGAAATTGATAGGTTATACAGATTGAAGTCTCTGTGGTTGATAAACTAGTTTTCTCCTGAAAAATAAACGCTTATGTATTAATTCTGCAATAATGTGGAAACAATCCCCAAGAAGAAGGGAAAAGCAGCTGTTTTCCTCTAGGAAGACTGTGGCTGATTTTCATTCTCCTGTGACACACAGCAGCTGTGTCACACTTGGTAGCAGATGACGAGAGAAAAACGATCCCACATCACAGGACCGGCTGGAAGGCCAGGCCTGATACACGTGCTCACGTGAGAAAAGTCCTTTTTATTCAGGGTGCACATCTCACAAATACTTTTGGAACTCGAGCATGATCTGTGCCACATAGTATCCAGTGCTCTACACTTTGATGACAGGAATAGACATGGGCCACCCCAGAGGTCTGTTTGCAGTTTGGTGATTACCTATAACCAGAGCTTGAGTTCCACCAAATCAAAATAATTTGATATTAAAAGAAAGGCTTTTTGGGTGATTATTGAAAAATAAATCAGAAATTCCAACAAAACAGGACAAATAGATCTACGAATTAATAGTTGAATAAAAAATAAATTCTGATTGCAATCTCTGAAGCGATAGCACTGTATTTGCTTTAAAACAGTAGGAAAAAATATGATTTTGCCAGCTGCTTGGTTTGTGATATAATGAACCACATGGCTTGCTGAAAATTTGGATGAATTCCAGTCCAGAGGCCACTGTTTAAATGGATAGTGACAGCTCATTCTGAGGAAAAAATGTTATTTTCAAATGATTGATACAAACTCAAAGGGGCGTGAAGAACGACAGTGTACTTTGCACACAGGAGTTGTGACAGGCTGGCACATCTTTAATTCTGATTTAAAACAAGCCAGGGCAGTGCTGCTTCCAGCACCATTAAGCTTAGAGACCACATGAAATTCTTTGACTCTTCGGAATATTCCGCAAAGCAAAATGTGCCAACATTTTAAAACTAGGACTCTGATTTCTGTATTAGATTGGCATGTTATATACTAAAACTAACTCCAATATTCTCTGCCCTTGATGAGAGGGAAAACATTCATACATTTTAATTACATTTAATGACAACTTAGAAAGCGCCGTTCTCCAACTGTGAAATTCAGAAGTATGGCAGGTGAAGGGAAATAAGACTTCCTGGCATACAAGTATAACATGAAAGCACGTCATGAAAACAGCATTGTTACTCTATTGGCTGACAAATAGAACCCAATGCAGATTGTGGTAAAATTCTGCAACTCTGTCCATTTAGATTTCACTGATTTGGCACGTATACATTTTAATTTATTTATTATATCATACCACAACAACCAACAATGTTTTCCAATAAAAAAAAAAAGTATTCAAAGCAGACTATTTATATACTGTCAGGGTGGGTCTTTTTTTTTTAAACAATTCTGATTTTTCCAAGTTTCTATTGTCACAATGTGTATTTACCTCACTGAACTAGATTTTAGAAGTGATGATTCTAGTCATTTTAACTTCATAAAAAGCTTAAGGTGGTTGTCTATTTAGTGAGATGTTTTATGTTATCATTTTACTAAAAAGCAGTATATGTCCATTTTCCCCAGTTCTTGTCTGAAAACTCACAGACTGTTCTGCGCAAAGTTAGACAGAAAGCACAAAAGGGCCACAGGTCAAAAAGCAGCTGTTCATAAGCTTTCACATATGAGTCACTTGTTTCTCAATGAAAATGACAGGAATCCAAGTCAAATACGTTCAAAATCTAACTGAGAATATCAGCCCATAAATAGTTGTAAGCAAGTCTTGATAGAGGCATCCAATAACTTTCTCAAGAAAAAAATGCCCTTCGGGAATATTTCTGCCTGCCTTTTGGCTAGTTCACGGACGGGGCAATGCCGTTCTCCTGGGAGATGTCTCTACACAAAGCAGGAATAAACGCCCGGTGATCCAGGCTGCGAGGTGTCTTCCTCCCAATAAGCTTTAAAGAAATTGCATCTTTTTCTGAATCCCTTTCATTTCATTAAAATAAACCTGGCATTCTCAGTGTGGGTCAAATGCCCTTTCATCACCTAAAAATCATGGTCAAGGAGACGGTCCCAATGAACTGGCCTGAGAATTCTACACTGTGGTTCTCTTATCAAGGCCTCATCTGTGGAACTCATCACACGATGGAGGAGCAACCCCAAAGCAAACAAGGGCTCTGCCACCAAAGTAAAGGAGAGCAGCAGTAGTTATTGAGAGAAACTAGGGATTGCCAAATTATCTCCCTGATGAGCATTTATAATATTTTCTCCTTAGGTGTCTGAAATTCCCACTTTTTTACTCTCACAAATACGTTCTTGCAGACTGTCACCTCCAAAGGGACACTGTGAAATGATAGACTGTACCTTGAGAAAGAAAAGAAGTCTATGTATTGAAGAATAGTTTTTTCATCCAAAATAAAGTAATACGCATTTATTAACATATCAGCACGGATGGGGCTTGATTTATTTTACTCTTGACATATACAATGGGGCATCATTTATCAAAGCGCAGGTCTGTTTTATTTAACTGGGTGTATGAAAATCTGGGAGTTTGGAGCAATAGCTTCAGCGGATCCCTTCAATAAAATAAATCATAAATCACTAAAACTTAAAGGCATTTTCAAATGTATTGAATATGTGAAGATAAATGTCTAAAGCTTACAACTTGACTTTAAAACCAAAGGATGCAAATGTATAAGTTCAATATTTTTTCAGATGTATATATTATCATATTTCATTATTTCACTTTTATATTTCTTGAAGCCAATCATTTAAAAATATATACCGACTAATCACGTAAATCACATGTTCTACAAAGGCCACCAAATTCCTCATTCTTCCACGCCTAGACAAGTAAAACTAATTTCTTCATTATACTATAATTCTAATTAAAATAAACAACAACCTCAGCTTCTGCTTGGAAGCTCAGGACACATACATAAGTACCAGCCTAATCAAATAATCTTTGCTTCTTATTTTAATGTTCACTAAAAAGTCTTCAGCAATATAGTCTGAAGTCTAAAGTCCATAAAAAGAAGCCAAGGAATATGACAAGGAGAAAAAAACAACAGAGCATGTAAAGGCAGAGCTAGAAATGGAAATACTCAACTTGAACTTTAAAAACAAACTTGATAGATTGTGAGTTATATTTGCTTTAGAAAAGCGTAAGCTTTGTGTCCAGTACACATGCACTAGATGAGTTACAATTCCATTGACCTTGGGGATGTCTGATGGGAAATATATTCATGGAGATCAGCTGTGCTGAAGTTAATCTCTTGTCTTGATAAAACAAAAGCGATAGCTCTTTCTTTTAAAAAAAGACATATATTGGCTTCTTTTACCTACAGGTGGATGGCATTGTGGGCTTCACAAAGTCCCATCCACTCTGTCACAGTAAGTCCATCGCGGAGCATCCATGCAGTGAGGCAGTTTAGCAATCTCCACTCCTTTTAATCCCTCTTTCAGAGTCCACAAAAGACACCTTTGGGTACTTAGTGGCCTTTCATGACACAGTGTGGGAAAATTTTACTTCATTCTTTTAAGCACCCATAGACATGAAAACTTCAATTTTATTATATTTTACCCCAGATTAATCAATATATTTGTTAACAGAATTTAAATAATTTTTTAAAGATGTCAGAGCAGGAGCCTCAGGATTGTGGAAATAAAGCAGAGGAACATGCAAAATGTATTCTAGGTCTATTTTTTAAGCCAACTTTTCATTCTAGGATAACCGAAGATACAGACAAAAATTGCAAAGATACTCCAGAGAATTCCCATATAGCCCTGTTCCGAGATTCCTCTATTATTGGCCTTTTACAGACTATGGTCTATTTGGCACAACTACTGAGCCAGTGTGATATGTCATTATTAACTAAAATGCATACTTTATGAACAATTCCTTAGTTTTTACCTAATGTACTTAGTTTTTTTTCTGTGCTAACACCCCATCCAGCATACCATATTACATCGAGAGACCATGTTGCTTAAGTAACTCTTGACTGAGACAGATTCCTAGGCTTTTCTTGCTTTTCACATCCTTCACAGTTTTGAGAACTCTTGGGTTCGATATTTTGTAGAATTTCTTTCAATCGAGGCCTTTCTGATCATTTACCGGCACGAGAATAATGAGTGTTTGGGAGAAAGACCACAGGGGTGGAGTGTGATTTTCATTACATATGGAAAGATGCTCGCTTTCTTTACCAATCACAATTGAAATGGAAACTGTAACTGCTATAATTTACACCTTCCAAAATGATGAAAATGAAAGAGACAGACAATATAAATTATGAGGATGAGGTGTAATTAGATCACATGCATTGCAGCTAAGAGGGTAATTTGGTACAACCAGTTTGAAAATTATTTGACATAGTCTATTGAATTTGAAGGTTGTAATACAACTTCTACATAAGTACACTATGGAAAGTATATGCATTTTTTCCCAAAGTCATGTAAAATATTTCACAAGAACTCCATTCATAATGGTATGAACTTGCAACTACCCATATGTTATTCTACAGAAGAATGGCTGGTTAAATCCTGGCATACAAATTATATGCTCTGTACTGTGTTGTCCAGCATGGTAACCAGTGGCGATATGAAACTGGTTAAATTTAAACTAAATTACATTAAATTAAATATTTAGTTTCACAGTTACACTAACTATATTGTAAGTGCTTAATAGCTATACATGGATAACGGTTATTGACATAGAACTATTCCAGTACTATGGAAAATTCTATTGGACAGCCCTGTGAACACAAGAATGAATGATTTGGAGTATATATATGTTAGGAAGACTCTCAAAATTACAATGCTGGAAAAGAGAAGCTAAAACAAAATAGTATAAGCTATATGGCTTCATTTATATAAAGTCTAATAACTAGAAACATTTATCTAAAGTAACTAAAGTATAGTATCTAAAGTACTAGAGTACTTTAAAGTATCTAAAGTACTAGAATAGTGGTTCTCTTGGAGAGCTTAGTGGCTGGAAGGGACAAAGCAAATTGCTTCTTTTCATGTTTTGTTATCTATCTAAGTACTAGTTTCATGGATACGTTCCCTTGGTAAAAGTTCGTTCAAAACTATGCATGACTTGTGTATTTCTCTGTGCAGTTTATGCTACCTCAGTGTAATGCGTGCTAGTGGAAAGAAAAAACAGTTATACTCACAAGTTACCATGCACAGAGCCAAGGCTGTAGGGTGTGAAAGTATCTCATTGTGCAAAACAAACTGACAAACAGTAACAACACCCGAAATCGGAGTCAGAAATCCGCAATTATTGCCCAATAGTCAGCAACCCACAATGATAAAGATGGCACACGTTTCCATTTTATTTTTATTTTTGTAACTGCATTTTTTCCATTACCAGGTATCCCTGCTATGCTCTCCTCTACCTTCCCCGCGCCCCTCCCCCGACAATCACCAAACTGCTGTCCATTTTATTGAGGGCAGGTTGCCCGTGCCTTTCCCACCACATCGCACCATGCCCACCCCCTGGCCTTTCTGAGTTACTGTATGCGGTGGCCTTCTAATGTGATATCCCGTGCTGATCCGTGTCAGTCTTCTGTTCAGAACTGATTCACAGCCTTTTCCTAGCTCCTCGTAAAAAGCATTCACATCATGAAATCATCTCTCTAATAAGAACACAAATACTTATCTAAATTCTGTGCATCCCAAATACTGAGGTCTCATTTATTTTTATTATGAGCATCCACATTGGGATTAATAGAAAGTAATTGGTAAATATTACTGAATTTATCACCACTGATAGTCTTACGACATGTCAAATTTAAAAATTTACAAATTTATTATTGTTGACACTATTATAGAAGTCCCCATCCCCCTTCTCTTTGCCACCGTCCCCCCAGCCCCTGCCCTTCCCCACCCGCTGGCCCTCACCACATCCTTGTCAGTATCCATGGACTATCCTTACATGTATGTATGTTCTTCAGCTAATCTTTTCCAGTGCACCCCCACCCCTCCACTCTGAGATCTGTCAGTCTGTTCCATGTATCCATGCCTCTGGTTTTATTTTGTTCATTGATTTTGGATATACATTTTTGGTTAAACTTTCCTTGGGCATGACTCTGAAACTTCAAGATTTTAAATATCCTGAAAGGTATTCCATTTATACTTTGTTTCCATATTTTCTATATACATGCATGAACAAGTCATTTATTTATGTAAATTAAAAAGTCATTCATTCTCATGATATATAATAGCTACCAGAAGAAAAATATAAGAAATAAGATTAAGCCAGGATGAGTGCAAATAAGTACACAAAATGTATTTTTGAAAGTCTCGAACAATTATTATGGGGAATTTATATATATACATACAATTATTATGGGGAATTTATATATATACATACATATAACATGTATCATTGTAAATATTTAGCATATAATTTCTATTTCTAAACATGTTAATGATCAAGTCCATTATTTAAAGCATCTGTAGAGAATTAAATGACTAAAGAAAACCAACTGTAGTAACACTTACTGAACAAAACTAGAAAAACTTTTGTAGAAAAATCTACTTTTACATGTGGAAATTTTAAAATATACATGAGTTTTGACAAATGGTCAAGGGAGAGAGTACATAGATGCAATAAAGCTATAAATGTGATTTTTAACTCCAATAAGAAAAAGGTTAAAAATGCAAATTTTTTATATATATATTTTATAAACAAAAGATGTAGGCATATCCAAAGAATAACAATGACGATGACCACCTAGCATTAGCTGATATTTTCCAGTAAACAGCACCTAGAGTAACACTGTATTTAATTTATCATCAACTGAAACACCATTTGTTACTTTGGTGAGGTCTTTTGGGTAAAGAAATGATACCTGTATTTTTCAATTCCAGTTGTATTATCTTAGAAGTGAGATAATGCACGCTTCTCTTAGCGAGCCCTGTAAGGCCTCTGTGTTGCCCTCTCTTCTCTTCTACAGCGATGAGTGGGAACCGCATTCAAACCAGCATATCCCAGGAAAATCTGTACCACTCTCTACCAACCTGGCCAGTCCGATAACACGGCTCCTTCACATACTCATCAGTAAATCTAGACGTGTTTTTCAACCACGGTTATCTCCGTTTCCTCACCTGAAAAGTGGGAACAATTATGACTAGCTATTAATGAGTTCTTGTTAAAAAATGCATAAGTGTGTCTAATGCACCGGGCAGTAACACATACAAAACGCAGGGTCCCACATTGGAACTACCTCACCTGTATCTAACTCTACAATGACAATAAATAATAATGATTTCAACCCAGGCAGTTAGACTCCAGAGCATGAAATCTCAGAAAATAAGTTATCCTTTCCTTCTGATAGTTCAATCAATAACAGTCATCTTTAATATGCATGACTCTGTTCTACACGCATCCAGCATCTTATTGCAGCGAATGGGATTATTAATAGAGGATTTGTCCTGAGCAGAGTCTCTAAGCTGCTTTTATAAATATAGTTCATGGTATCACACTGTTTATTATTGCTTGCCTCTCACAAAATTACAAAGCATGAAATAAATTCCAGTTGTTTGGGTTCCCAATAAAAGTAAATTTTCAGTAGATGTGATTAAAAAAACCAGAAGAGTAAACACCATATCCTAAACTTTATTTCAGAATAAGCACGGTAGGTAATTTCCTGTTGTGTGGCAAATGTAAAATGGAAATGCGTGCAGCGAGCTGAAGGTGGAACTCGAGCTAGTTTTGTGAATGTCTGCCTGCCTGTGGAATGTTAAAGAGACTTGCAGCCTATGAAAAATCCCACAAACCCATTAACAAACTGAATGCAACTATTTCAGTCAGAATCCTAACCAGTTAAGTGTCTTTCTGACTCAATGTAACGATGGCTTTCATTTTAGTGACATTGTCACCTCTTTATTAGATACTTCAGTTTATGTCAAAAAGTGATGTAATTGGATATTGCAAGCTATTTGTGTTAAGAATAATACTGAATATACTTATGCATTAGTGGCAGTCTGCATCTGGTAGGATCGTTAGGTAATAAAAAATAAACTTTAAGAACCTGGGCTTTTCTAAAGCAGTGCAACCCATTCAGAAAAGATGGAAGCTACAATAATTTAAGTATATTGATTTGATGGCTTGTCCCAGTTGAAACTGAATAAAAATTTGAAAGTTTAGTTTCCACCACATCATATTAATAGCAACATTAATTTTAAGTTATGAAGAAATGTGGAAATCCCTTTTGTCCAACACGTTGATCTGCTCCCAATAACTAAAAATAAGAGTTATTTTCCCATGCATTTATCTTTATGATCGTAACTAAAGAATCATAAATACTTATATGTCAATGTGTTAATATAAATGCATGCATTCTACACAATGTTAAAACTTTTCCAAAACACCATGACATGGAAAGTATAAAAATGCTACAAAATGCCTGGCTGGTGTAGCTCAGTGGATTGAGCGCGGGCTGGGAACCAGGCGGTCCCGGTTCGATTCCCAGTTGGGGCACATGCCTAGGTTGCAGGCCAGGCCCCCAGTGAGGGCCATGTGAGAGGCAACCATACATTGCTCTTTCTCCCTTCCTTATCCTCTCTCTAACAATAAATAAATTAAAAAAATCTTTAAAAAAATGCTACAAAAGTTCAGAAAACATGAATTCATTGTCTTCTTCGAGGAAAAAAAATGAGAATGTACCATTCATAATGTGATATTTCAGTCATTTGAGATTCCAAAGATAAAGAAATTAATTTTCTTCAGTGGGCTTAGACATATGGAGGTGATAGATATGTAACTAACCAGGACATTCAATCACTGGTTTTGAGCTTTCCAAAAATAATATTTGTGGGACAACTCCTGTTGGGTGTGTTAATGATAATAAAAATCTAATATGTCAAAAAAGTGAGCTGGCCCTCACTGGTGTAGCTCAGTGGATTGAGCATGGGCTGCAAACCAAAGGGTCGCTAGTTCAATTCCCAGTCAGTGCACATGCCTGGTTCCCAGTGGGGACCACGTGAGAAGCAACCACACATTGAGGTTTCTCTACCTCTCTTTCTCCCTCCCTTCCCCTCTCTAAAAATAAACAAATAAAATTAAAACCCAACCAAGTTATTCATCATAAAGACACTCTTCTCAGGGTCTGATGGGTTTGAAATTAAGATATTGGTGACCTGTGTCCCAATTTGGAGGCTGGATCAAAGAATAAGTCCTTTCCATCACCTTTAAGTTTTGCACGATTCATTTCTTTGTGGTTACATAATTCAGGTTCCTGCTTTCTTGCTCTCCTTGGCTACAGGCTGCTGTCGACATCTAAGTAGCCACTCTTGGGTCCTTGCTCCATGGCCCTCTCCACAATGTGACAACTTGCTCTCCAGGCCAGCAGACAGATCTCTATTGCTTGGAGTACAATTTTAAAAAGTTCACCTAATAGTGTTGGATCCATAAAGCATCATCTTCCTTTTCACTATCTCAACATCAACTGATTAGGGGCATTAATTACATCTCAAAATTGGCTATATCCCAGGAATATTTCTCAATATTTTCACAGGTGTTAGTAGAACCCAAGGGGGTAAGTTTATAGAAAGCTTGTACACTAGAGGGTAGGAATTGTGGCGTCTATCTAACATTCTATCTCCCTCAGCAACTCTGGAAAATAACTTTTCAGTTAAAGTCAGACATGGCATTACACTCCTGGGCATTTGTTCTAGAGATGTTAAAACTTATATTCACACAAAACCTATACTTAAATGTTCCTACCAATTTTCTATAATAATTTGACATAAAAACTCAAAACAATTCGACGTTACTCTTTAATTAAATTTACCACAAAGGAATAATCTATAGAGAACAGACATAGAAAAAGAATAAAGAGTAAGCCTCATGAAAAGAACTCCTAAAAAGTAGGAGGAAAGTGGAGAGAAAGGTGACATGGTGGCTATAACCAAAATTTAAAGACACTAGTGTTCCTCCACCTCAGAAAACGGTGGGGAGATGATGAAAGATGGAGTTAGAATCATGAGTATAAACCAAATTATGGAATGTCATGGAGACCAAATTAAATAATTTGGAGAAAACCGTGAGGTTAATTATGTATAAGGTCCCAGAAAAATAAAAGTAAGCAGGTTTAAAATAGTAACCTTTGATTAATAACTTAATGAAAATATACTTTGAATCAATATCATGAAACCCATAATTGACATAATGCAATAAATAACCTACTAAAATTTATTAAACACAATATAAACTGTTATGCTATATAATTTTACTTTTTAACATATCAAGTATATCTAAAGTATCTTCATGACATATCAATTTGCCATGTGATAAAATGTAGCTGAATAAGCTACATGTTTCATCTTCAACATTAATTGATAACTAAGACCTTGGCATTTTCATCAATATCTCAGGTAATGAATCAGGTATATGTGAATGACATGCATGATAATGAAATCAGTGTCTCCAATGACCTTTACAATACGTGAAGAAAATAAGAAAGATGAAGGAAGCAGCAGAAGAGTAGAAGGTAAAAGAGAAGAATATTAAAGCATTCAAGAGTTGAGATACCAGGGTCCAGCTCAAAGAGAGTACTTGGTGGATTTTCAAGTTCGGTGTTACTATGAACATTTTAACAACTATAAACAAATAAGTGAGCTGGTCTCATCACTGTGCGTGTACCTGCTTGGGGACATACCATTCTGACATCTCTGAAATCAGAAGATACGGTGCAATCAGAGTTGGTTAAGGAAATCACATGACAAGGTTGCCATGCCCCATATGTGTTATAACAGCCTGCAATTCTCCTGGTGACAGTAATCATATAAGGAATGTGCCAACATCGGAAATGCATCAGTACATGCATCAGAAAAGAGTTGTCAGTTGCCTGAAGAATTTCTAAAAAGAATATAGGAGCACTCTTTTAGAAATCCTGCATAAGTCAACGTCTTCCAAACACAGGGACAAATATCACATGGAAAAGCCCAGATCTAATAGACACATCAGAATCAATAACTGAATCAAAATATCCAGAGTATAAAAGATTTAGGCATAACTTAATAAAGTTTTTTCACTCATTTTTTAAAAGTAAGCATCGGAGTCATATATCATAAAAATCTATTTTTAAATAACTCTAAAAATGTCTTTCAGAAAAAAAACATAT
This sequence comes from Micronycteris hirsuta, assembly GCA_004026765.1. Classification (NCBI taxonomy): domain Eukaryota; kingdom Metazoa; phylum Chordata; class Mammalia; order Chiroptera; family Phyllostomidae; genus Micronycteris; species Micronycteris hirsuta. The sequence goes on from PVJI01013770.1 coordinate 46,782, forward strand.
GGTATGGAAGCATTGTGCCATGGTTTAGTTGCCAATGTTTCTGAATTGTTTCTGTGGTAAATCAAATAGTGGTACGTGTTAGGCTCCCCAGTATCACTGGTGGGATGAAAATTGCACTGGGCAGGTGCTTAACATCTGTAGTGCCAGGAAAAGAACAACAACAACAACAAAATCTGTAGTGGGCCCCGGTTGGTGTAGCTCAGTGGATTGAGCATGGGCTGGGAACCAGAGGGCCCTGGTTCGATTCCCAGTCAGGGCATATGCCTGGGTTGCGGGCCAGGTCTCCAGTGAGGGTCATGTGAGGAGCAACCATACATTGCTGTTGCTGTT
>PVJI01013771.1:0-46659 GCA_004026765.1 Micronycteris hirsuta
GAGGACACATGGACAGAACTAAGGGGGAGGAGGGAGGCTGGGGGGGAAGTGGGGCTGGAGGGGAAAGGAGGGGGGAGGGGAGAGGATGCAAATAACTGTAATTAAACAAAAAAATTAATAAAAAAAATAAAATGTATGCCTGTGCTCACCCTGTGTCTTCACACCCGGTGGGCAAGAGTGTGGTCCTATATTGAAATACCTGTCATCAAATCCAGTTGCCTAGGTGGTCTTAGACAAGTTATTCATTCTTTCTCTGTCTCTGTTTTACTTGAAAAATAGTGATAATAATAATACCTACACCACATAATGTTCAGGATGATTGAACATCATTCAGGATGAATGAACTGAAATGTAAAATTTCTGGCCTCTAGTGTATCGTCCATTACATTTATTAATATATTAAAATGTCTTTATTATGTACTATTTAATGAACACTGTGCTAGGAATTAATGGGCCTTATTTTAACTCTTCAAAATCTGAAACATATTTTGCATTAATTTATGCTTTGTTAAAACTATCACCATAAAACTTAGGGAAATTCCAAGAGGTTCCACTTGACTAGCAGCTTTACTCTGCCCAACACCTCACTCTCCTTTTATGACAATAGAATAAAGTTCATGTTTTCCATAGAGGGAAAGACATTTCCACTGAGGGAGTCAGTGAGTGGGTTCCTTGTTCTTTTGTTTTTCCTTAGTCTAACCTATCCATAGAGTGCCCCCCAAACAGTCACAAGTCATCTGAGAACTTTCTGAAATTACTGCCACTGTCATGGGAATCTCAGTCCAAACATATCACAGTATTATACCTGGTATACAGAAGGAAGGAAGGAAGGAAGGAAGGAAGGAAGAAGACAGAAGGAAGGAGTAAGGAAAAAGGAAGGAAGGAGGAAGGAAGAAGGAGGGAGGGAAGGAAGTGAGGGAGAAGGAAGAAAGAAGGGAGGGAGGGATAGAGACAACAGTGTAAACAGGACACATGCCCAACACCAGGCAGGATTGGAATGACTTTAGTTGAGTAGTAGGACCCCTGGAAATATAAACAAATCAGCTTTGCAAGACCATCCTGTCATTTAATTAACCTCACAATAATGTTATTTATTATTTCACAAGAAAATTATTCTTAATTTTTGTATTTGAAGGCTTTTTCTGCTGTATTTCTACTTTATATGAGCTTTCTAGAAGTTGTCTAGGGTCCCACAGAGCCAGAATATGGCCCCGGTAGTGTCCAACTTAAAAGCAAATTTTCTTGAAAAGCAATCTCCTTTTTTCACTATTGTTGAAAAGGTCCATAATAACTGTGCTTTATAAAATGTGAACTGAGTAAATGGCATTTAAGAAACATTGCATGTTCAAAATAATTTGACCCTAAAACTCAATTTAGAAGCCTGGTTTCACAGAACAAAACGAGTTTCCCAAGTTATCTTCTAGATATGCAAATCCTATTCCCAGATCCCCCAGCTGTGATTGCTGGGTGGGGGATGTATAATTTTTTAAAAATTTTATTTAGCATGTTTTGGATCCCTTTGAAGTCCTAGGTCATCTCCACTAAATATCCTTCTTCAGTTGTGGAAAAGAGAATTAAAAAGAAGTTCTATCAGCCACCTTGTTAGAAACAATACAGTGTAAGGCTATGAGCTATTTTCCCTGCAGAAACAAACTACTGAGTTATACAATCTTACTAATGATTAGAATATATACCATTTGCCCACATGTAAAAAAAACGTGCTGTACTTACAACACCTCCTTATACTTTCCTGGTTGAATCATTTAATCTCTGTTGAACAATTTACATAGCTGTTGTCTCACAGCTACCTGATCTCGGTCTGTGTGCGATCTTTAATGCTAGGCAGAGCTGGGAGGCTGCAAATTGCATTTCTGATGCTACTTTGCCAAATGGCTTTTATTTGAAAGGAACACACTATTGAAAAGGAACAAAACTATTTATAGATAAAAATGATGGATAATGTCAAAGCATTATGCTAAATGAAACATGTCAGACTCAAAGGTTACATACTGCACAATTTCATTTGTGACATTCTGGAAAATGCAAAACAATGGGGATTGAGAACAGATTTATGATGGCTGGGGTCTTGGGGCAGGGGTGCGGTTGAATTTAAAAGGAGCAACACAAGGGGATTTCAGATGGGAGGCAAACATCGTCTAGGGAGAACGTGGATTTTCGTTAATGAGAGTGGTTCTAGAGGAAGGGAGTTTTAAAGGTAAGTTCTCCGAATTCATTCTGGGTGCTGAGAATGCGCTATCTAATCTGATTTGATTTAAAGAAGCTAATGAATCTATTTCACTGATATAAGAGTCCATAGAAAGAACTATCTAAAGAGATAATCAAAATATCTGCATTAGATACTCCTAATCCACTATTTAACAGGAGCAATAAACTAAGTGATTCTGTATATGACACAAATATTTTTAAAAAGTAGGTATGTAATGAGTGATTGGTTGCTTTTAATGTCACTGGACAAAGGGTTAAAAGAAAAAGATGAGCTCATAAATTCAAATCCCCACCACCATCACCCCATAAATGACCTCAGATCTTCCAAATATGTCCTAAAGGAAAGCTTTATCTTCTGAAGCCACAGGGCTGAAATTGCTAAAAATCAAAGGCAGAAGCTTGTCCTGTGATTGGCTGAATTACAATGCATGTTGAATTCTCAGGCTCACAGGCTATCTTACTGTTAAAGTAAGAGCATTGATTGGGGAAAAAATTGGATCTTGAATGATGGAGATATTTGTAAAGATTCTGATAAAGGTGAGGACATTGAACTCCTAAATTCTGATGAGCCCTGCTTGCCAACCAAAAAGGCCCCCCTACTCCCAGAACACCTCCTCAGATGCAAAAGTCTCAGCCTGGTGTAGCTCAGTGGATTGAGTGCGGGCTGGGAACCAGAGGGTCCCGGTTTGATTCCCAGTCGGGGCACATGCCTGGGTTGCGGGCCAGGTCCCTATGAGGGCCATGTGAGAGGCAACCATACATTGCTGTTTCTCTCCCTCTCTTTCTCCCTCCCTTCCCCTCTCTCTAAAAATAAATAAAAAATAAAAAAGTCTCAGCCTATCTACCCACAGTGGTACAGACCCTTCCACCTCCATCTCATGGGGATTAACTTGGCATTGACTGAGAATACTGGGGTAATGTTCTCCCTGGGGGCAACTTCTGTACAGGACAACACTGATTCTTCTCGGGGCCCAACCCCACCACCCACTTGGACTTTAGACCTGTAACTAGTCTCAAGTCCTAACAGGGCTGTAAAAGGAAGGTACAAACTGTGGCCCATGGAAGATGCACTACGCTCCAAAAGAACTACAGTGGTACCTCAGTACTCATCATTAATTCGTCCTGGAACTCATGATGAGTGCTAAAACTGAGAAGTCCCAGACAAGCACCAAGTGCTGAAACATTTTTTTCTTCTCAAAATGTGACAAGTACAGGGTTTGACCAGTTCCAAAGTCTATGAGTAAAGAAGTATGGCCACACTTGAGCTTTCTAATTTATGCAAACAGAAATCCAGAGAACATGTGTGTAAATGAGTATTAATGGTGAGAGATAATGGTGGAAGGAACATAAAGTCATTAAAATTGGAAAATTTTTATATGGAGACACTAATTGGAGATTCCACATTTAATGCTCAACTTGAGAAGCTCAAAAAGGCTCTGATATTTTGTTTGTTCATTTGTTTAAAACATGGATCAAAATATGGTCCACTTTGAGTAAACTAGAATGATGGACCTCCTTTGGATTAAGGTAGGGGAAGGGATCCAGAGCCTTAGGGAGACAAGAATGTTAGAGTGGATTAGTTAATACCCACTCGCACTGGGAGTGACTAGAAGACAGTCTTTCACCTAGTTTTTGAAATACAAACTTAGGAGGGAGTCTCTAGCATCACTGAAGAGGTTCTTGATTGCTCTTCTCTAAGGGTCAAGTGGTACAGTCTGAACCACAGTCACTCAGTCAGAAAACCTAAACACCCTGTGAGTCATTGGACCCCAGAGTGGCATGAGCCAAGTTAAATTTTAGTGGCAAGCGGGGTTTGGTCACCCAGTGGAGAGCACAGTCACTGCAGCAACCAGAGTAGTCTGACTTGTACAGACCCTATGGAGCCGAGGGGCTAAGTATGGTATTCCTGGCGTGAAACACGAGGAAGCCAAAGTTCTTACTTGATCTTTATAAGCAGAAAAAGTCTAGGTCAAGTGAATAGAAGATTAACTCCAACCATAAAAAACAGAGCCATAGCATCCCAATCCATTCCCAGACTTTGCTTACAAACCCAGTAGCCCTCGCCTGCAGGGAAGGCTGGGTCCACCGTTCAAAGGAAGCCAGGGCACTATCCCAAAATTTAGACTGTTAACCTTTCTCCTAGCCTTTCCAAAAAGGACCTATGATCTTTGACCAGGATAACTGCACGTTAAAGAAACAAAATAGCTGATTTTTTCAGGGACTACTGCACACTGGCTCTAAGCTGGCATTGACTCCAGGAGACGCCCACCGTCACTGTGGCCCTCCAGGCACAGCAGGTACTTAGAGATGTCAGCTCCAGTCCACCTCTCAGTGTGTCCAGGGGGCCCCCGGACCCATCCTCTGGTCATTTCCAGAATGAATACTTGGAACAGAAATACTTAGCAGCTGTCAGAATCCCCAAACCGCTGCCCTGACCTGTGGAGTGAGGAGCTATTATTTTGGGAAAGGCCAAGTGGAGCCAACAGAATGCTCTCTACTAGGAAAATAGTAAACCGAGAGTAGCACCTTATCCCTGGGGGAATTGCAGAGATTAGTACCATCACCAAGGACTTGAAAAATCCCTACCACATACCCATTCAATTTTCCTATTTGGCCTGTGCAGGAGACAGATATCAGATTTTTATCAGTGCATAAACATATTGGAATGGGGAAAAGAACCAAACTCAGAATGCTTGATTAAGCTTACAATAGAATTTAATTTTCCTGCAAACTTGGAAAAAATGTTCCCTTAATATTTAGAGTTTGGCTTATTATAATTATAACATGTACTTATACGTGAATATCTTTCATGTTAAAACTATGCTGTTTGCAAAATTAAGATAGAATAAAATGTCTAATTATTCTGAATATTTCTATAAAACAAAATAAAAGCTTTATATAAAACATTAATAGCTTGGATCCCAAGTTGAGGTGGGGCAGGGAAATGAGGAAGGAGACGTACATTACTTGGGTAGAGAAGAAACAAATTCATAGAGAGAGGTGGTAACATATTGTCAAGAGGCGGCTGGAGGCAAAATAAGCGAAAATCACAAAGCAGGGGCATGAAACACAGAAAGGGAAACAAAATTGCCGAGAAGCAGCAGAAGCACAGGCTTAATGGTTATTCGGAGTGGGACATGTTGACAGCATGCCAGAAGAATTAGGATCTAATCAGTCTGGAGGTCCAAACACTCGGTGGAAGAGGCAGAATCAGATAAATGGAGTCTATAAAAAAAGTCAAGGGAACAAACTGATTTTGAAGGGAATATTATGTTCCTGCCAAAATCCCTTGACTCAAAAAAGGAAAGACAGATGATCCCTCCCGTTACATGACAGTTGGGTCATAATCTCTGCTTTGTGCGCAGATAAGAATGGCACCGTTTTTCAGTCAACCCACAAAAGATCTAGGACACCATCTATCCATCAAGGAAAAGGTTGACCCTTTACTAAAGAAAATATCTTGAAACAGTAATCACAGACTATTTCTTCAGAAATGTAGACATTATATAATATACTTACAATGTATAAACATTTTATATATAATGTAAAATTAAAAACATAGCTTTAATGAAATTGTTCTACATACAGAACATAATTCTGATATGTGAATGAAGCAACATTTCTAAGCATTTGAATTAATAATGTGACTTCTTACACTTTCAAGTGCAGTAAAAGCTCTTAGCCGACTTCCACGGAACTGCTCACCTGATAAACTGACACTCACTCATTCGTAACAGTTGACTGATGCCTGCGGTTCACCTGTTCTCAAATAAATCCTTACATTTCTGCTCCTTCCAATACTTTGTATGCTTCCCTTCTAGGTTGTGTTGCCACAGTAGTACCTAACATTGTAATTCTACAGTATAATAATAATTGCATTATTATAAACACATATTCAGCTGATGGATAAAATGAGGCTATGAGGAAGTGTTGTTTCACAACTAACTATGTGTCTAATGATCCAGCATCCTATGAAAGTCATTTGCACTAGGATTCATGAAAGCCATATGATAATTACTGCTGATATTAATATGGGAAATGAAATGAAAGTTTAAAGAGACCATGTATATCTATACAAAGCACATGTAGGTCTGTCACTTAGTCAACTAGTGGTCATAGACAGGTTACTCTATGTCTCTGAGTCTCTGTGCCCAAATCATGCAGTAAATATAGTCAAGTATTGAACAAATCCTAGGTCACTGTAAGTATTTCCTTGGTGGACATCTTTAAATTCGGGTCCTTAGAATTTAAGATGAATATGAATGAAGTGAACTCATAATGTGAAACACAAAACATCAGTATCTTTGTGGTGAGTCTTAGGGATGACCTGTACTAGTAATTAGAGTGTATTTACTGCTTAAGGGATTCACTCACATTAGCAGTGCAAACTATCAGAGAGTTCACTTCGATGGCTGTTGGGGGTGGGGAGGAACAATGGAGTTCTTTTCTAAATGCATAAAACAAGACAATCGCAGGAGCACAGTGAGCATGAGGGTTATGGAATAAGCCAGCAAATGTTGTCTATCATGAGAGGTATGTTTCAGGGGTTATTTTATCAAATTTATTGGAGTGACATTGGTTAATAACATTACACAAGTTTCAAGTGCACACTTCTCTAACACGTCGTCTGTGCACCACCCCAGCTCTAGCCTCCCTCTGTCACCGTGTTTGAGCTTCTTCACTCTCCCTCATCCCTTCGCCTCTGATAGCCACCTTTCTGTTGTCTGTTCTATTAGTTCGTTTGTTTTGAGGGGTTTTTTTGTTGTTGTTGTTCATTTGTTGCTTTCAGTTTCATATCCTGCATATGAGTGAAATCGTGTGGCTCTTACCCTTTTCCATCTGACTTATTTTGTTTAGCATACTGCTCTCAGGACCCATTTATTGTGAATGGCTGTATTTTATTCTTTCTCATGGCTGAGTAGTATTTTTATATATGTATACATATATGTATATGTGTATGTATACATATATGTATGCATATGTGGACATGTATGCATATGTGTGTATATATATATACACACATACACATCCATTGAAGGACATGCAGTTTGTTTCCATTTGTTGGATGTCATGTATGATGCTACAAACACAGGGGTCCATATATTTTTACAAATGAAAGTTTTCTATTTGGGGGTAGATACCCAGAAGACAGATTGCTATAACTTTATTCTTATTTTGGGGGGGAAATCTCTACATCATTTTACCTAACGACTGTAACAATTTATGTTCTGACCAGCAGTGCATGAGGTTGCTAATTTAGCTCACAATCTTTTCAACACTTGTTATTTCTTCTCTTATTGAAAATAGCCATTCTAAGAGGTGTGAGGTGGTATCTCATTGTGGTTTTGTTCAGTATTTCAACTATGAGCTTCAGAAATTTTTAAAAATTTACAAATTTTTAAATTAAATGAAATTTACTTAACATGATATAATATTGTTTCATTAAATGCATTCCCACTTACTCTCTAGACATCAGTAAGGTCTAGCTATTTGGGAAATTCAATGCAAGGCTTCAAAGTTAGAGCTGTAGCTAAAGAAAAGGGGAAGCCAAATAAACCACAGAATCATGTGACTTCACGTGGACTTCAGAAAGATTACTTGATGTGCAGTGAGAAAAATATAGATGTTGGGAATTTCCATGATCAGAGTTCCCATAAGAGAATGAAGCGAGGTCATAAAATACGTGATCTGAGTGAATAGGGCAAACTCAATAATGCATGTAAGTGGAAGGATTCAAACCCTATTTAGAAAATATAATAGAAGAATTTTGATGAATTCTTTAACACAGTTTGAGGAAGTAAGTTGGAGTCAACAATGAGACATGTAAAACTAAAACTAAAACTTAAACAACTATGCAAAACTAAAAAAAAAAAAAACAAAACACAGAATGGAAGTGACTGCTGGTATGGGGAAATGCAGGGTGACATTTTTTTTTTCTAGTTCCCTGGGGGCTATCCACATGCAGACGTCCAGTGTACAACGGAGTATACAGCCATGAGTGAGGAGGATGCGCTGAGGCAGGAGGGAAGACAGCAGAGCACGAAGCACTGGGCAGGAGGAGCCCCAGTGCTTTAATGGGAAAATTAAAGAGCCGACTGAAAAGACTGCACATGCCTAGTATCACTGAGGTCCTTTTTGATTCTTGAAGAAATAGTTTAAGTTAAATAGGATGCGCATCTCAGAATACATTGAGTTGTATAGCAAGACAAGTAGACAGGAGTTTAAACCACTCTCAATAATTATGACTGTGAATATGAAGAGACATTTAGTGGGAAACAATCTGTTTTGTTGTTTGTTTAACGGATTGATCTATAGCTCTTTAATGGGTAATGGTGGAAATACCTAAAGAGAAAGAGTTGATTATATATGAGAAAGTTTTGTCCATGGTGTGTCAGAGATGGGAAAAAATGGGTCCCAAAACACAAAGAGAGAAATTACTTCTGACGTATGAAGTAATACTTATTTTAACTGGAGAAAGAATGGAAGGCAGAGATTGACATGTGTATTTCACTGTAGTAACAATAAATTGAATTAGGTCTCTCATTATTGCCTCACTTAATCAGGAGAATATATTATTTGTCAGTAAAAAAGAGGGAGTAAGGGGATTTTCTGTTGATTTTATGCAGTTTATTTATTTTTTTTTTTTTAATTTTAGGACATTTTTATTTCCCCCCAAAGAAACTCAATAACAATTAACTGTCACTTCCCATTTTCATCCCTCTCCCAACCCTAAGCAACCACAGATTAACTTTTTGTCTCTATAGATTTGCTTATTCTTGGACATTTCATATGAAGCCAGACACAAAAGATTTTATGCAGTTTAGAAGATTCTTATATGATCGTTATAATGTCCTATACATTTTTGGCCTAAGTTATGCTTTGCCCTGTGTATTTTCTAAGACAGTGCAGAATATTTTTATTTCCATGTTTTTATAATAGAATTTAGTAACAATGTACCATAAGCAGCCCATGTCTTTATAGATATTAAGGAACATTAGACATATTATGAAAAACAGCACATTAATTAAAACTTTTATAATAGCAGGGAGATAAAAATCATAAATCAGCATTGCAAAAAAATATGTAACAAATATCAATTGCTTAAAAAATGTTGCTTTGTCTTCTAATTAATGTTAATTCTTTTGCATGAAATGTATCCAAATATTGTTGCAACAGTGTCTATGAGGACCTTTAAAAAGTCCAAGGAACACAGTTCATGGTAGTGCGACAAACAGTAAGTTAAGATGGTGTCCAAAGGCTGCTGCTGTAGACAGCAGTTTGTTAAACTGTCAAAAATATGTGACAGGCAAGAAAACATCCTCTAAGTTGCCGTCTGTGCCCTGTTATACCAGGTTCATATGTTTAGATACTTTCAATGAGATATCATGGGATCATATCCCAAAGTCATGTGTTGTCTGGGATTTCAAGCAGAGCGACCTGATGCACTAAGTATTCTGGTTTGGCTAATGAGCAAAACCCGGGGAAGAAAATCTGGTCTGTCAGCTCCTTGCTTTTGAGTGGTGCGACCTACACTCACATATGCCAAGGTCTCTGCACTGCCATGAGGCAGTTTGGGGGAATTCGATGCCACAGATACAGTTACAATTAATTTGATTTAGCCTCATTAAGTCTTCTAAGTGCTCTTCGACATGTTTACCCAGGTTAGAATAAACTAGTTCACACATTTTATGTGCATGTGAGTGAATGTATGTATAGATATGCAGAATTTTATATGTATATATGTAGTTTGTTATATTATATATGATATCCCTTTAAAAATTTTCAGTGTTAACCTCTGCTAAAGTTAAATAAACCAAGAAAATTTTACAGCAAGAAAAAAAAATGTAGAATAGTTCTGTATCATTTAATTCATTTTAGAGATTTAATATTAAATTTCCAGTTTGCCAAAAGTCCTTAATGCTTTACAGATAATAAATAAATGATGCCTTAGTCAATCCCACTGAGATCTACCTGCAGGCATTATAAATGTTGTTTATATTTTTGTATTATCAGTTATATTAATGTTCCTACTACTGCTTTTGGATATCTGGCTATAAAGTTTTTATATAGACATGGATAGATGAATATATATAAGATAATATAAATCTGTAATATCATACATATAAATAGAATTATATGTATGATATTTGTTACACAGAACTCTTTATATAATATAATTTAGTATAATTCTTTAACCCGGAGTAAACAGTGCTCACCTACTACAAAAATAGCTTTTAAATGTTAGAAATATTTTAGTATTGCAATAGAAACACTTTTAAATTTGATGATAGAATCATAATGATGCAAAACATGAAAACACATTCTCTTCACCTCCAAAGAAGAATAAGCTTTATTTATACTATCTCATCACTTAATAAAATAATAAATTAAATAAGAGAAGGTAGAAAAAGAAGAAAACAGGAATCTACAGGTAAAATCATACTTAATGGTAAAAAATTAGATGCTTTTTCTGAAACAGCAAGAACATAGCACAGATGTTTTCCTCACCTTTCCTATTCAACTTCATACTGGAAATCCTGCCTAATGCAATAAAACAAGAACGTGAATCAAAGGAATAGAGATTGGGAAAGTAGAAATACAACAATCACTTTTCACAGATGACAGATTGTCTAACTAGAAAATCTTAAAGAGTTCATAGACAGAGACCAATTGATAACAATGATGTAATTTCAGTTTTCAGAGAAATCCTTTGACCATTTTAAGGCAGCTCAGATAAATTACAAAATAGTTTTAGTATTAGTATATTATGAATTCTATTTACTATAATTATGTAAAGTTTTCATTAAATATTGTTATTTTCATGAATATATTTATCAAAAATTCAGGTGATATCTGGTAAACATTATAATCATTTTAGAGAAATCCCCAACAAGTTTAACTGCATTTTACATATTATTATTTAAGTTTAAGTATTCTTTCATAAAACATTCACATATATGAGCCTCATATAATAAATACTGTATAAACTATGATTTGAAAATTGATTTGTTAACCAGATAAAATTGCATCCATCCACTAGCTCTGGCTGGTATGGACTGAGTGCCAGCCTGCAAGCCAAAGGGGTCACTCACTCGATTCCTACTCAGGGCCCATGCCTGAGTTGTGGGCCAGGTCCCCAGAAGGGGGCATATGAGAGGCAACCGCCTATTGATGTTTCTTTCTCTCTCTTTCTCCCCTTCGTCTCTAAAAATAAATAAATAATATATTTTAAAAATTGCATCTACAAATCCCCACAAAGTATTTTAATACCAATGATGGCATTATCCATCTCATTCCTTGGATTTAATACTCTCTTCTTAAATGTGTACACCTAAAATAGAGAATAAATATAAAGGAATATCAAGTTATGTAATAGAAAAAGATGAAAGAAAAGTAGAAACCCTAAAACTAAAGGGTGTAATTAAAAGTTGTAGGGACACAAAATAAAGCAGAAAAAAGGAAGTGAAGGCTATGTATGGCTTTAAAATTAGCCACTTATCCCCCTTGGCAGCCGGTGTAATGATGAATTCCGATTGAAGAACAAAGACTACTGATTTGATGTGCTTAACTAGCTGACTTCCTGGAAGGAAAAAGAAGTGACAACTAAAAAAAGACTGATAATTTTAATTTTGAGTAATTTGACCTATAACTAAATTTTAGTAGTGGCAAAATTATTAAGAAGTACATGTTTCTTTTTTGTTTGTTTTCATATTAAATTGGGAGAACACACTGTTTTACTGTCATTAGTGCCTTGTAGCTATGGATTTACTGATTGCCCAAATTAGTCTTATCATAGTAAGCCTAAATCCATTAACTTGAGTAAAGGCATATTATTGGCCACTGTAAAAGACAAACGCATATTCACATTTATAATGGTAGTTTGTGTTTTCTTTTTTTTTTTTCTTTCTTCACACTTTAAAGATTCGGCCAAAGTCCTTTCCAGTCAGTATGATTGTGACTGGCGGCCCAGTGATTACTACTTTCCCTTTACTAGACCGGAATCTCTTGGTCCCAGAATCTTGGGATAAATTCACTCCTTAAATGTTGCGCAATGTTAAAGTTCAATGTATGAAACAAGCATCTCCTGCTTGGTGGTATTTCCCAGTAGAAATATAATGTGAGCCACCTGTGTAATTTAACACTTTCTAGAAGCCATATGAAAAACAGTAAAAATAACTTGTTAAATTAATGTTAATAACATACAATTGGCCATTGAACAACATGGCGGTTAGAGACGTCCACCCTCCCACAGTCGAAAGTTGCGTAAAAGTTTTGAGTCCCCAGAAACTTAACTGTCCCTCAGTGTCCTGGCCCCACTCAGGTGCCATCCGAGGATGCTTAAGTTGCCACGTAAAATGGTGTAAATCAATGCAAACAGTCAGCCCTCCGTACATATGGGCTCCCATCCTCAAGGCGGAAACAGCCTAAATCTGATGCTAAGTGGATCCACAAATTCAAAGCTGTGTGGTTCAACTTGACTGTATTTGATTTAACTCAATATATACAAACTGTTTTTATTTCTACTTATAGTCAATGTAAAATTATTATTGAGGTATGTTATTCTTTTCCTTCATAATACTTCAAAATAAGAAATGTATTTTATGCTCAAATAAAATACATGATTTTCAGCATTTAAGTGTAATATAATCCCATCAAAACAATAAAACGGTGTTTAACAACTAAAACACATGTGATATTTTAGCTTTTAAATTTTAATTAAATTAATTAAACTAAAAATAAAAACCCATTCACCCAGTTCCACTAAGCAAATTTCAAGTATTCAGTAATTATACATGGCTAGTGGCCACCCTGTTAGGTATCTCAGATGTATAACATAATGTGGGAATATAATTTGGAGGAAAAAAAAATACTTAAAAAAAGAATGTATACCTATATATTTACATATTTTTCTAAGATAAAAGCAAGTTAATTTTATTCAACTATTTTATACAATCCAATGTAAAATCTCTAGAGTCACATTATGATATGGATTACTTTGTTTACTCAAATTAATTTTTTTTCTGTTTTATATATGTATTTAAATTTTTTGTGGTAGAAAGTTACCATGTTTATATTAACTTTATTAAACAAAAATTAAATCATAGTGTCTCTTTTCTTAATAAGGCTTGCTAAGGCTAACTATGAAGAAGAATAAACAATAACTTTATTTAAATTAAGATTTCAGTAATGAGTATTTAAAATGCAGTTATGATTTTTATTTACTGAATTCAAATCTGATCATAAATTAACTTCCAATTTTTTGAAGATGTTAGTAAATAATGACATCCACTAATACTACATTTAAATTTTAAAAAATTAAATGGTTAAAGGAGGCAAGAATAGCATCAAATTTGTGTGGGAAAATAAGAAGTCCCATAGACCCGTCTAGTTGGAATAGGCTGCCCATTGTAATAAACTCCTGTCTCATAGCTGCCTTCCCCTCTGAGAAACCGCTCTGCTTCCCCTCTGAGCTCCATTCTTTCGGAGCATGTAGTTAGATACTATACCTAGCTCTTTGCCCTGAATGCTGACCAGTTTGCCTCTGTGACATTAACCTGGTGCCTGAGAGTCTGAGTGTCAAGAAGGTTGACTCATTCACAGTTTCCATTATGTAGCTCTAACATTTTATGTTGTTTCCTAAATAATAGATGCAGCACGCCTGCCCTAGCTAGTCTCTTTGTGGCTGTGTAACAGTGTTCTTCACCGTGACTACCCAGACATATGAATATATGCTTTATTTCCTTATTTCTTAATTAACCATGTTTCTTAAAAGCAGGCTGAAACTTGCACAATTAGAAAAAAAATGTTCTATTGCCCCCATTCTATTAAGATTTGAGCATGTGGTCAGGAAGTTATTCTATTTTGATTTATTATCACAGTGGTCATTTATACGGCAAATCCAGTATATATGATTAGTGCATATAAAATAAAAAACTATAAAAGTTCAATTATTCTGGAACCATAACTGATACTCTCTTTCCTATAGTGTATTAGTAAAGAAATGGTTATACGATGTGACAGTTGCTTTTTTTTTTTAACATTTTATTCATTTATTTTTAGAGATAGGGGAAGGAAGGGAGAAAGAGAAGAAGAGAGACATCAATGTGTGGTTGCCTCTCGAGCATGCCCACTGGGGACCTGGCCCACAAACCAGGCAGGTGCCCTGACTGGGAATCGAACTTGGCAACCCTTTGGTTTGCAGACCGGCACTCAATCCACTGTAATAACTTTTTTTCTATTTTAATTTGATTTGTCAATTAAATGTATTGGGGTGACATTGGTTTGCAAAACCATATAGCGGGGGTGTCAAACTCATTTTCTCCGGGGTCCACATCAGCCTCATGGTTGCCTTTAAGGGGCTGAATGTAATTTTAGGACTGCATAAATGTAACTATTCCTTAACTAGGGGCAAGAGGCTTGGCACTGCTGCTGGGTAGAAACAAGGTGCCAGGCCAGATAAAACAAGGTGGAGGGCAGGATTTTGCCTGTGGGCCTTGTGTTTGCCACCTGTGCCATATAGGCTTCAAGTGTACAGCTGAGTAATAAATCATCTATGCAGTGCATTGTGAGTCCATCGCTCCAAATATAGTCTCTTTCCACTCCCATTCCCCCAACCTTTGCCCCTCTCTGCCTACCTACCACTCATTCCCTTTTCCTCTATCCACACACTGTTGTCTGTGTCCATCCCTATTCCCCTCTCCCCGCTGACAGTTGTCAGTCTGTTCCGTGTACCCATGCCTCTGTTTTTATTTTGCTTGTCCAGTGGTCATCTGTCTGTATTCTTTGGAGAAGTATTTATTCAGGTCCTTTCCTCACTTTTTGATTGCGTTGTCTTTCTAATGGTGAGTTGTGTAAGTTCTTTATATATTTTGGAAATTAACCTTTTATCAGATGTATCATCGGCAAGTATGTTGTCCCATTTAGAGTGTTTCCTTTCCATTTTGTTATTGATTTATTTTTGCTGTGCAAAAGCTTTTTAGTTTGATATAGTCCTATTTGTTTACTTTTTCCTTTGTTTCCCTGCCTGTGGAAATATCTTGGCAAAATTATTGCTATACAAGGTGTCAGAGATCAAATGACTTTTTAATTAGTAAAAAAAAAACAAAAAAAAAACCAGCAACACAAAATGAACAAAACTAAACAATAAAACAGAAAATACATTATGGGAGCAAATAGTGGTTTTGTTTGTTTTCATTTTAACCAGAATAATAACCACATTTGGGCAGCTGAGCTTTAGGATGTTCATGTATGTTCTCTAGTGTGAGTTTTCATTTACTTCAATTAATCCTAGAAACAAGGCATACATGTATTAAGTAAAGACTGACCTAACAACAGAATATGTGTAATTGTTGCTGTGTTCATCTGAAAAGGAATATTAATAATTCAAGCAATACCATATTTTAAGGCTAACTTTTTAAAATGTCAATACATGATCTGTTATCTAATCAGAATGGATATGTATAGATGAGAAATAGTACTATGTTCCTTTCGCAGAAATGTATCAGTGCTGTGATGATTACTTTGAATTTTCTATAAATAATGTGACATAGGTGGACAGAATGTGAAAGCATTTCTCTTTCAGTAATTCAACTAGAGGGTGACATATCTCTAAGTAGCTCCTCTTTAGTCATTACTTCTTGTCACTGTTTGAAAATGTCCCTGAATACAAGAAGCTATTTTTCAATAAGACATTCAGTTATCAATACTTGTTTATAGTAATTCAAGTTCCTTTTTGTCTTTTAAGGAAATTGCTATTAAATTATAGTCCTAGAGCATCTCTAATAGCACAGTTACTAAAACTGATTTTTCATACATATTCATAACGAAAACAATAAAAACCACTGCAGATTTCAAAATGATGCATCAATCAATGCCATAGATTCCTGCTTAGCAGCTCAAAAAAGAGAAAGCATAGCCCAATGTTGTCTTTGTGAAACACTTACTGTGCACTTTTATGCAAAACATTATCCAAAAACAATTTGTTTTTTGCATCTACACGGTGCTATCACAAAAGTACACAAGGTTGAGAAATCAGCAAAATGCTAGAGGAAAGAACTCTTTTCGCAGCTTTCTACCCTTCAAAGCCAATGCTCTTTGAGGCAAGAAACAGAGTTCTGAAGGGAAAAACTAATATAGCCCTGAGCTAGGATATTGCTGAACTTGATTTGGCCCAAAATGTAGGTAGCAATGTAATTTTGTGGTGTTCCATATCTTTTCATGATCCTTCCATAACACATTTTTCTCAACTATCAACACTATAACCTGAACCTCATGTAGAAAATTGTAGATTAAAAAGTTTTGTGTTGGAACCCTATGGATTAAATTGCTGTATACAAAATTGTTTATTTTTCATATCCAAGCAGAGGAACAAATAACTAAAAATCTATCATAATAGCAATTATAAATAAATATACCACAGTATGAAAAAGGACAAAGATATATGTGTTTAACAACCAAACTTTAATCTTATAAACAACATTAAAGGAATATCTGTTGAAGTAACCTGATGACCTCATTAAATTATGCTTTGAAAATTCTTAATTTAGATTTTACATCATGTTATATATGTAAACATGGGAGAAACTCAAATTAATTTAATAACTTAAAACTATATATTAAATAATTTAAACCTTTATGAATTATTTGCAATGACTTTCTTCTTTCATAAACTATGTATATTTTTGTTATTGCAAATATAATAAAAGGAGAAGAATTCAAGAAAAAAATCACCTTAGAGCTCAATGAATATGTTCAATTCATTCAATTTCATATAGTTTCAACTCTAGGTTCAATAATCCCTACATATTACAGCAGGGCATATGGCAATGTATCCAATGTCTGGCACTAGACATCTCGATTCCTTTAAGTTTGCTCATCCTAACATCCCAGTGTATTCAACTAACCTTGATGGTTGTAGAATTCCTTCCTTCCTCAGCTAGAGTCTTTCCAAGGCTAAATTTCCTAGCTAGTGTTTTTAATCATATTCTTTCTTCTTTAGCTGCTCCGTTACCCTACAAAAATGTCAAATCCCCCATCATTTAAAACCTCAAATGAATTATTACTGTAACTACCAACTTTACCATCAACAACAGAAGCCAACCGGCACCTTTGCCCTGCCCCGTGGTCCAAAGGCAGTACTCTTGAAGCCAGCTGTTTCTTTGGGTTTCCTTCACCTGGAATGCCTTTCTCCCTGCCATTCTTAGAGGCTCCAACTAAATATAACTTTCTGTCTTATTTGGTCATGCTCTTCACGAAGAACATACGAGAATTTTTTTTTTTTTTTTTTTTGGCCAGCTCAGTAAGGAAGCCACTGACAAGCAGTGACATGACAGAACCAGATGTTTACCACATACAACAGTTACATGATCAGTCCCAACGTGCCCCACTGTGGCAACACTTGTGTTTTTGCTGTGGGTGCAAGATGGGACACCCAGTCAGGAACCATTGGTGAAGCCTGCCGTTGATGATACATCACCCAGAAAGGAAACCAAGCACACCTATGAGTGTCCTGTGTACAGTACCAAAATGAGGGGCCCCAACTACATCTGGACCTTTAGGTGGAGGAGCAATTAAAGAGATGAGCCAGGCCAAATGGGTCCTGGCAGGTGTGGCTCAAGCGTAGGTGACTCTCGTGCTGGGACTCTATTTCCTTCAGCCCCAGGTGGAACACATTGAGGATTTTTCATGAGGTCATTGGATTGTTCTCATGCACATTAATTTATTCTACTGAGAGGGGTGTTCAGACTAATCACAGAACTCTACAAATGCATGTCCAGCTCATTTTTCTATTGCTAATGTCTCAAACATGTTCACAATGTCTACTACATAGATCAAGCATTGGAGCTGGCAAGGACATTAGAACTTACTTATTGTACAGATAAGAAAATCCAAAGTCTAAAAAATGAAGTGAATTTTCAAAGTCACATAGCTAATAACATGGAGTTGAAATAGAACTCACATGGTCTGACAAGTGCAGACTTCTATACATAACGTCACTTGTTTTTTTCCCTGTGTCGTGTGACATATCTCAGATCACAGCACAAATTACAGCATAATAAATGTTTATTATCATATCTTATGAATCTGGATGGCAGTCACAACCCATACAATGCGGTATGCTCTATGAAGCCAAAGGTAGCCTTTCTGTGACTGTGCCTTTCCACTTACCTTGAAATTAATTTGGAAACTGCACCAACAAGTTGGTTAACTCTTCTTTGCTCTCATCAATATACCTCTGAACTTCAAGCATAATATGACTTCCTTCTATAAGAATATATCTACAGCTGAGTGTTACATACTTCTAAAACTATAAAGTAGTATGATCAGTCAGTAAAGTTATCTCATCCATTGGCTGAAAATTATTTTCAATTGTTTATTTAAAATTGTCCTGAAGGGGCTTTCCATATTAAAATAACATTTGACTCATTGCGGGAAGAAGTAAATGTCTATGATGTAACTGTAACATGGTGTTTTCCACATTATAGTTGTTAACATTCCTAATACATGTCAGCAACTGGAATGAAGACCTAGATACTAGTACATGTGAAGTTTGCTAATGATTTTAGGTAATATCATTTGATGATTAAAAAGAATAATTACAGTATTTATGAAGTCAAATCCTATCTGTTCAGCAGTATCAGTGTTTACAGATCGAATCTGTTTGAAATGTAACCACCTACTTTTTGTGATGTATAACCAAATTGTGTACAGTTATACACAGATATTCATATATACGATTTATATACACATAAACATCAACTGCTCACATGTACAATGAGATATTTGCTTTTTTCCCTGGGAAATGTTAACTCAACAGACTTTGAGACAAATATATCTCCTAAATAGCCCCTTTCCTCATATACAGCATGTAAAAGTTTAGGTGAAATGAGTGCTGAAAGTAAAAATACCCCAGAAGAATTAAAGTCACACCTGAAGGTAAAGACAGAGCTTTGAAAGGAATGATTCATTTCAACTAGAAGGCCAAGGTGCTAGAATACAATGCATATTTATAATAGTTTTCAGATGTGTACCACAATTTTAAATCAACAGTGCCGTTTTAGTGTGTAATGGCTAGTAATTATGAAGATGTTTATATTACTTTATAAGTTAATAAAATGCCATTTTGCTTTTTGAATTCATTTTATAAACCCGATACTTTACAAAAAAAATTATAGTTTTGTGTTCCACTTACCTATTCGCTTATTTGTAACTTGCCCAAGCTGTTTATTAAATTAATATTTTCATTGGTTGGACATTCTAAACATTTCAAATTCTTTTAACTGAGGATTTAAAATCAATCTCTTGCTTCTCTTTCTCTGCCCTTTTTGTCTGTATCTGTGTCTGTCTCTTTTTTCTCTCTCCCTCTCTTTAGAAAGACACATAACGCTATTTTTATCCAGTTGTAAGTAATAAAAAAAAATTTAAGTACCAAGTCTTATTATGTATTATTGCAAGAGACTGGTATTGTTTCACGTGTCCACATCTCTTGGGAAGAAGTGAGAAAAGAATACTCCTCAAGAATTACAAAGACATGAATTATTTACCTATCTACTAATTCAACTACAGAAACAAAGAGAAGGAGTGTACACTAATTGCTACTTGTCAGAAACTGTGTAGGGTCTGAGATCCTATTCTACGTGCAAGCTAAAAAGGTGTTCAGTTTGTTACTATTTGTGAGCATTGGGAGAAGACAAGGGACTCCTGGGTTAACGACAAAGGATTTCCTGAGTCACAAGAGCCACAGTTGGAGCTTCATAGTTGTCTGTGCCCATTGTGCCTGCCCCCAAGTCACACAGGTGATGCAAAGGGAACATCAAGGGTGCTGGCAGGTGCAAGAAGTTATGTCAAGGGAGAAGGGTGGGCTTGCCTTGAGAGTAATGGGAGCAAGCCTGCTGTGTCTGGTTCGGAGCTGGGAGGTCAGGGCTTATGTCGTCTCTCAAGCATGCTTGCCGTACACACAGCCACAAGAAAGGTCCTGGGTAATGGTGTTTAGGCTTTTGCTTCTCGCTATGTCAGCAGAAATGTGAAGGAGTAACATGGCAGTTGCCTCTCCCAACCCACCCTTACTCATTTCTATTAGATGACAATGAGGTTTAAAATCTACAAATACTTATACTTTGTAATCATGAAACTCAAGACAAACTTAGGTCTTTTAACATGCATGAAACACATTAAGAAATTGTAAAGAATACAGAATTTCAACTACTCAAGAGACAATGCACCATTACTGAGGAACTAAGAAGCAAGCATGCATTTTAGTCTAAGTTTAGAAGAGATACCTCCAGCCACCTGCGGCCTAGCACCTGAGCATACCTGTGTCTGGCCACACTGGTCACCCACTGTGGGGACATTCCGAGGTCCCCACAACCATCGCTGCTGACTGAGCCTCCAGCTACCGTCATCTACCACCACGGGGATGATCCAGGCTGCGATGCAGCTGCCTTCACTCACACTGCTGCCTCAATCCTCTTCATGGTGCTTTGTTGGCCTTTTGGAATGCAGAGCCCAACCTGCAAGCCCTGATGCCTGCACCTCTAGCCCTGCGTCCTTGGTGGTGGGGACCCCCCCCATGCCACTATGGTTTCCCTCGCGAGTGCACCATAACTACGGCCAGGAATGCCAGGTCGCCCTCCACAACAGACATATCAACCTGGACCTCCATGCCTCCTACCTGTACCTGTCCATGGCCTTCTACATCAACAGCCAGGAAGTGGCCTTGAAGCATTTCCCCACCTTCTCCTTGTGGCAATGGAGGGAGGCATGGGAGCAAGTCCAGATGCTGCTATGGCTGCAGAACCAGCAAGGAGGGTGCATCCGCCTGGGCGATATCCGGAGGCCTGACCGATGCCGCTGGGGCGTGGCCAGAGGGGCATGAAAAACACCTTGCAAATAGAGAGGAGGGTGAACCAGAGCCTGCACAATCTATTCCACCTGGCTACCACAGGAACGACGCCCACCTGTATGATTTCCTGGAGCATCGCCACCTGCACTAGGATGTGAAGTCCATCAAAAACTTGGCAGCAAGTATCATCAACCTGCCTGGCAGAGTCCCTCTTTGGCAAGCTCACCCTGAGCGACAGCAAGAGCCGAGCCTGGACTGCCTTACTGATAGTCACGGGTAACTTCCCCTGGTCGCCGTGCCGAGCATGCCTATTGCCATATTACCCTTCAAAAGGTTCACTTAAGTCTTTATTTTCGAGTTTCGTCATTACTTCCAAAAGGTATTGTTTGCTAAATAAAGGTGTTTCATAGAAAAAAAAAAAAGAAGAAGAGATACATATTAAGCTTTCTTAATATATCTGAGAAGTTATTATCAGGTCTGAGAGGTTGAGGAAGAGCTTGGCTGGTACATTCTGAACTCAGAATGTTTTTAATATGCCTAGCATATATTAACACATAATGCTGTAGGCCACTGTCAGAAGATGCTTACATCTATAATTTGTTAAATATTTTTAAATGATTATAAGAATCTGAGTTATAAATAAATATTTTGTATCTTCTTGTGCTTTTGAAAGGTGAGGGAGTAAAGATATTTCTCTTTTTAATAGTCTATTATTGCAGACTTATTCATTATAAATATGTGTGTGTGTGCATATGTATTTTTTCCTAATGCTATTTTTATTCCCTTACTAAAGATTTTTGACAGCTTAATATTACCTTAAAGCAGAACTATTTTCTTATGCCAATTTCTTCCAAAACACTAAAACAGAGAAAATTAACTTTATTCAACACTTACGTATTTAAAAGGGTAATGATTTCACCTAGTTACAGCTCTCCTGGGCTACTTAGTTTATTTCAGGGAAGGAATTGCCTGTTCACCCATGATAAGATCATTTGTCACCTTGGAAATTAAATTACCACCCCAGTTTACCATGAGGAGTTTTGCTATATAAATACATCCTTGCTCTATTACTACCTTTATATCAGAATGCACTCAATTCTACAAGGACACGTGTTGTATGATCAAAGACTGCAAAAGAATTCAAACAGAACACCAGTCATGCTCCTTAATATAAATTGAAGTTTATAGATCTCTAGGGAAAGTTTAATGAATTTTTAAAAGATTTATCCATTTGATGCTTACTCCTATGAATCAACATATATGTTTCTAGGAGAGACGAATCATTCAACAACATATTGACTGGACTTTATATAACATTTTCTAAATATTTATTTTTGGTATTTTTGTGACTTTAAATAATAAATAGAAGCATATGAATTGTTTTTTTTTTTTTTGAATGGGCATATTGGAGATCTATCTGTAAATACCTCTAATTAAAAAAAAAAAGACTCTTGCCCTGGCCAGGTAGCTCGGTTAGGCAGGGAGCATTGTCCCAATATGCCAAGGTTGCCGTTGGATCCCTAGTCAGGGCAAGTGGACAAATGAATGCACCAATAAGGGAAGTGGACCAACAAATACATGGATGAGTAGAACACCAAATTGATCTCTCTCTCTCTCTCTCCCCTATCCTTCCTCTCTCTCTCTCTCTCTCTTTTATCTGTTATTATTATTAATAAAAATAATAAAAGATTAGAAAAGGCTAAAAGATTAAGAGTGAACTGTCAGTCCATTTTTGATATGATGGTTTTCTGGGCTGCAATTATGTCCTTCTCATAAATTATATATTAATGTCCTAATCACTAGTATCTAAGGCAGTGACCATATTTGAACATTGAGTCATTGTTTAATTATTCAAGATAAAGTCATACTGCAGTAGGGTAGGCAGCTAATTCAATATGATTGATGACCTTCTTCTAAAACTGAGAGATTTGAACACAGGCACGCACACAGGAAGAACACTATGTGATGTGCCTAACTAGCCAAGGAATGTCAAAGATGAGCAACAGACCACCGGAAACTAGGAAAGAGGTTGGAACACAGTCTCCCTCAGAGCTCTAAGAAGGAACCAGTCCTGCCAATACTTTGATGTTGGGCATTCAGCTTTCAGGACATGAGACAGTAAATTTCTATGGTTAGAGCAACCCAGTTTGCAGTGCTTTCTTACAGTATTCCCAGCTAACGAGTAAAAGTAGTCATTGTTTTCTTGGTGGGAAACAAATGTAATGTCATTTTTGTATATAATTTTGTAGGTTACATAGAGCTTCCCATACCATGCTACACATGATCCTTATAATGATCTTTTGAGGTGTTCAAGCTGGTGATATTTATTCTTATTTTACAGATAATGACAATTGCTACTCTGACAATGTAAGAGAACTGCCAAAGTAATAGAGCTAATAAAAAAGTGCAGGAAAGACTGGAAACTAGCTTGTCAACTCAAATTCTATGCTATTCCTTAAATCAAATGGGTAACATATGTTTTTAGTATAACTTTATTTATGTGACTTGTTTTCTAGATCAGCCAGAAACTTCTACTGTATACCTAATGTTCCCTCTAATAAGATTACTGGTGGTATAGAATGAGGTCATATGGATGCCTAATAATATCTGCAATTATTTTCTCTACTTAGATTAAAACCAGGCATTTTAATTAAATTTAATTTCTCACATTTTTTGAAAGGAAAATGTAAATAATAAGAGGGCTTGGGTGACTTTTCCCCTCAGCTTTTATATTCCACTTCCTAACCTATATAGTAGAAAACGTGAGTTTTGTGCTAAGAGGAAACTGTTCTCTGCATTCTACAAAATCGGCCTTCTGAGATACAGTGATTGAGACAGTGCTCTTGATTGTGACCAATTTAGAAATGGAAAGACTCCCTGTGAAGATCACACCCCAGGCTGACGTTTGAAATTCCCTCATGAACACTCTCTGCTTAGTGTATTCTTGTCCCCTCAATCTGACCACTGAGTATGCTGTATAAATATCACTATGTATAATTTTTAAGTATTCTACATGCAGAAATTCTAAGAATTTATCTTGGCAGTTTCATGAATATGTAAAAAGAAGAAGAAAGAATCTTTAAGAAATAGAGGGTGTAGACATGTTAAATAAGACAGTAACCGGAGAAGGTCTTTTAGACGAAACCAGCACACAAGGCGTGGTCAGGATGAAAGGGAAGGAAAAAAAATACATCATATTTTGAAAGTTTAGAGCA
Source organism: Micronycteris hirsuta (assembly GCA_004026765.1). NCBI lineage: Eukaryota > Metazoa > Chordata > Mammalia > Chiroptera > Phyllostomidae > Micronycteris > Micronycteris hirsuta. Next base: position 24,283 of record PVJI01013771.1, read on the forward strand.
GTTTTACTAACTGAGTATAACCATCTCTAGCTTCTCTGGGAGTATATGATATGTGAACATGATTTATATTTTGCATGTGGGTTGAAAAAATACAGGAGAACTTCAATCTAGAGAACAACCTGGCAAACTTTTCCTACCCTAATCATTACTTTCACTATTAAATGTATATATAAAAAGAGAGCCTCTGAAAAGTTATACCTCGACTTCAAGGCCACACAATTAACTCAGATAACTATATATAATAGAATGCTACACTTTCGGTAACCAAAACTGCCAAACTTGCCACAGTGTTTGCTTGCCTTTGTGAGGTCACACTGGATGCTCTAAGTTTCTGTCCACTGCCATTGCTGGGGCCCTTTCTCGACCCTGATTCTCAGTCTTTCAGCAAGGTTGGGTGATTTATTTTTGACTGATATTATTTTTTTTAAAGATTTTATTTTTTATTTATTTTTAGAGAGAGGGGAGAGGAGGGAGACAGAGAGGGAGAGAAACAGCAGTGTACGGTTGCCTCTCACATGGCCCTCACGGGGACCTGGCCCGCAACCCAGGCATGTGCCCTGACAGGGAATCGAACCAGGACTCTCTGGTTCCCAGCCCGCGCTCAATCCACTGAGCTACACCAGCCAGGGCATTTTTGACTGATATTATTTTAAGGAGAAAAAATAAACCTCAAATCTTTACAGATTAATATTTGTAAATTAAAACTATTTGAAAGACCACATATTTATATTCTTTTCTCTTAACTTTCAGAGATATTTCTACCTGTCCAGTTGAAGGCTTTTTGTTTGGTTCTTTTGCCTGGCTTTGCCTTCTGTCTCATTCAGTTGCAGGGAAAGCATGTAATCTGCTTCCTTCAGGCAAGTAATCTCATTGTTTGAGTTTACTTTTCAACTGTTTTCCTATTTCCCAAAGGATTATTTGTCAACACCCATGTCTTTTTCAAAAGAGGCGTAGTAGCCGTCTCAAATGAAGTTAGCAGTCCTGTCTTCCCTGTGTATCCAATGTCTGCTCTCCTCTGCAAGCTAATGGAACTTGTTCTAGAACGTAGGCCAAACACAGTTTCTATGATGACCTTATGAAAAATTTTAAAACAGAAGTAGCTCCTTTTGCATCTACAAATTTAATTATAAGTTTTAATTTTTCCTATATTGGACTGGAAAACCTGACCTCTGCTATTTATTTGGCTTGATTTCCCCCCCGATTTAATTCGTTAATTTGAAGTATACTTTTCTAAACTTATTTGACAATGTCAATATCTTAAAGGCTTTTTTAAAAATGATTTTTAGCCCATCAATAAATAGAGTCTTTTTCAAGTGTCTTGTAAATAATTATTAACAAATTATATACTTTCAATGACTTCACAAAAGTTCTAAATTGCCTCAGTTCATGAATATAAATATTAATAAATAATTTTATAAGTTGTTACACTTCTGTATGTCTTTGTGTCTGATTATGTCTATTATCACACTGGGATACTCTGTGATTAGGGGTTTTATGCAAATTCCTTCTTTAAAGAGTTCTGGCATGCTGTTTGTCTAAAAATTAATCATTATCAAGGAAATTTTTAGCAAATGTGAATATTCACCTCTGGAGAATTTTACAGTTTGTATTCATTATATTTCACTTAATTTAAAAAAAAACTGCTAATACAAAAGCTTCCTAACTTTTTGTAAGTGAATAAAAACTTTTTTTTTAGTTAGTTTTCCTTAAGATATGTTCTGAAAATTAACTTTATTTGAGACAATTAACTACAAAAACTTAGTACTTATATATGGAGTATGAAGTTTAACATTACTTTCATTTTTGTTAAATGATATGTTTTTCATCATGTGTTTGTGTTGTGTGTTGCTCAAAAGAAAATGAGATATCTTTCTATATGTGTTCAAGCTAGTATTGCTCTTGGTAAAGGAAATTTACCATGTTCCATTGAAATTTTTTACATCTTTAATGTTATTTCAATAAGATTTTTTAAAGCCCTAACCCATCTCCTCAGATTAAACTTTTCCTGAAAAAAAAAAATAAATATCAAAAAGCTAAAGTAAACATGACATAGGTTATAATTATATTCTATTGTCATAATTTATTCTCATCTCTCCTGATTAAACTGTACATTCTGAACACTTTAAACAAATAGAAGAACACAATTTAGCTATATTTTTTCTGGATTTATAAATACTAAACAAGTAAAATCCACTAATTACAGAATTTAGTATAAGAAAAAATGCCCAAATTTTCAGACATATTCCAAACCTTTCCACAATTCTGTTCATTTGTATAACCATGCTTTCTTCTATATATTTTCAAACTCTTGGAAAGATGAAATGGATTCCATGTAGATTTGTAGATTTTACTTTATTACTAAATCATTAATTCTTAATGATCCAGAAAGTCATATTCACCTATAATTTTAATTATTTTTAATTTTATTTCTGTATAAAAATATGTTTAATACAGTTTAGTATTTTAAACTGTAAACTTAAAACTCAATATTGCAGTACTAGAAAAATGATGGTATGCTACTTAAATATATAATTTTAAGCAACTTCTTATGCATATTCCTATATAATAACATGTTTCTTAAACTACTTTTGGAAAATACCATCTGACTTACACATTTCCTATAAAAATGTTACATTATTTTAAAATATGTATGGAAACTACAAAAGAGCCTTTGGGGGAAAAAAAACAAAAAATACAGAAATAACTTGTAATTAACATGTTTTTTAAAAGATAGCATAAACTTGAAAAGTAATTGTTTCTTAAAAAATATTTCTTTTCTATTGTTTTAGACATACTCCTGGAGATTAATTTTAAAGAATTAATTTTTCTTGAAAGCTATTTCTTTAACTGTAAAAAGAAAGGTTTCCTAAACTAAAACCTTTCCTCTTCAATATAATTCCACATTTTTTAAGTGGACATAAGTAAATTAGCAGCATCTCAGTGTAATTCACATCGTAATATATTTCATTGCCCTTAATTATTGCCCGTTATTATTTCAAAATTTTGATGTATTAGGAATTCATATTATTACTATAATTATTTTGGGATCACTTTTTAAAAACATTGTAAAATTGGAATATATTATTTCTAAATAATATCCTCTCCTCTTTTTATACTTTCAATCCAATTTCTTGTTCTATGGTAAAATAATATTACTTATTTTTTTAAGTTTCTTATACTATAATGAGTAGTAGCAATGTTGCCTCAAACTTATGAAGTTTATGACAGGGATGTGTTTAAGATAATTTATTTCCAGTAGAGTTAAAATGCATTTTGTTTTTATGTTTTCACATCATTAAAAATCAAACATCTATAAAGAGCATCCTCAAGCCACAGCCTTCTATTTCTGGAAAATAGGTTATTTCGTTCCTTAAACTCCAAAGATCAGATTTCACTCTCATGCCATCTGGATAAGATAATAAGATAACATCTAAAATCAATTCTTTAATATGATCCTGGCTAAAAACTAGCCTCCATAAGAGTTAATGGCATATGGCCGACACTTAAGAAAATAAAGAAAGGGCGAATGTTACTTTAAAAAAGATGTACATTCAAAGGAAAGCTGGGGGTGTGTAGAGAAAGAAAAAAGTATAAATGGTTTGAGATTTTTTTAACTCATAGAAAAATTGCTAATTGAATAACATGAAAATATTTTCATGAAAGTCCATTCCAAATATATTTTAAGTTTAGTTTGCAAAGTTTCAATTTTTTAAAGATTTTCTTAAATTTATTTATTTCTAGACGGGGGAAAGGAGGGAGAAAGATAGGGAGAGAAACACCAGTGCATGGCTGCCTTTTATGCTCCTCCTACTGGAGACATGGCCTGCAACCCAGGCATATGCCTTGACTGGGAATTGAGCTAGTGACGCTTTGGTTCGCAGGCCGGCTCTCAATCCACTGAGCCATACCAGCCAGGGCAAAGTTTCAATAGTTTAATAAAAATTAAGTGAAAGACAAAATTTAAAAAGCATGTGCAAAAAATCAATACTTGGGATAAACAAGTCAATTTCAACTTAAAAGGCATTATAAAAGCATTTACACCTATAAGGTAGGTATATAAACCCTCAAGGCTCAGGACCAAAATCTTCTCCAGAAATCTCTTCTAGTTTCCAGTCCAATTCTGGGCTAATGTAATGCCTCAAGGTGTGCCTACTCTATCTGCTTTTCCTAGAATGTCTCCAATTTCCTGCCCATAGGATCACCTGTTTGACGCTTCCATTTTAAATCTATGCAGATCTTGACTGACATGTCTTGATGATTGTATGGGGGTAGAGGAAAGAGTCAAACATCAAAAATGATTGTGGTATATCAGAGATATATTTACTGTGAAAGTAATGGAGTTTAAGCTTTTGTGTTCTTTCTTCACAAGGATGCTCCAATGTTTGGACAGAAACACCAGCATTGAGAATGTGTCCACATTTGTCTATATGTTTGTGTAACAAAACATGAGATATTTTCATTGTAATTGTTTAAATCCACCATCCCTTGGCACTCCCTATTTTTCTATTAGATTTCCTCTTATGTGTGGTGGTGCTGGAATGGCCACAGGCCCTTTGTTGTCATTGTTGTTGGGGGAATGCAACCCGGGGAGACTTGGAGATATATTTAGTTCTAATGTATTCAAGTGCTCCTCATACATATATTATCACTGGCTGTTCTAATGTGGAAAAGACTTCTAGGAATGTTCCCCTCCCCTTGTGCCAAGTCACCTAACATTGTGTCATGAGTGCACGGGGGTATAGTATGAACCTGAAAAAGAGAAACAGATTGGAGATGACCAGCATCAGAAAGGAGTCCTGGAAAAGTCTTCCAGTCATCAGAATAATATGATGACGTATATAGTTATCACTCATGAATCACCAGATCTGCATTTTTCACCTGCCTGGAATATATTTGGTACTGCCATAGATGAATTTGAAATTCAACATATATTTTTGTTAGTTTGTTTTACTTAGAATTATGTGAAATTGATCTTTTATTTAAACTTTCTGTGTTTTTAGAGAATAAACAGGTAGCAGTACTGTCGCAATAAAGACCACTCCAATGAGAAAAAAACATGGGCTGTTTGTTCAGAGATTCCTCTAGGAAGTGAGTCAGCTCTCATTCATTAGTTTGTCAGAGACTCAATGGCAGGGGGGGATTGGAAAGCTTTATAATGAGAAAAAGAGAAGACTTCAGGTATGTCCTGATTGGACACTGTTGGCATGGAGACACTGTGGGCAAACTAAACAGAAGCAGGACATTATGTGATTGGTTAAGGATGCATAGTTGGCTTTCTACTGATGATCTTCAGTTGAAAAAGGGAGCAAAAATTAGAGAAACTGTCAGTTATACATCAATACCCAGTTGCTTGAGGCTCAGTTATGTAAAGATTATTGTTATGAACACATTGCTAGGGATAGTAGTCAGTTTTCCTGGGTTGGTTAACTGCAGAGAGTAGTTGGTTGACTTCCTGAGCTGGGTACTGCAGATTATGAGTCAGAGATGAGATAGAGACAGAGATAGAGGTAGGGATAGAGATAGAGGTCTGTCCAGAAGGTATCCAGCCATGTAATATGAAAGAGACATTTATTGAAGAAGATACAAGAAACATTGTACGTAGGACAGTAATACCTCAGTCCCCTTCAAAGTAGGCACTTCGGGACCTCACACAGTTCTCCCAATTGCCACCAGCTGCACTGTTATATTTTCCTGAGTCTCACTGAGAGTCTGTAATATCTTCCCTTTCAAAGTTGATTTTAGTTTTGGGAAAAGCCAGAAGTTGCAGGGCACTAAATCTGGTTTGTAGCAGGGCTGAGTCACCTGGGTAATTTGATGTTTTGCCAAAAAACTGCAGGAGACGTGATGCCTGAGAGGGCACGTTGTTGTGATGTAGCTGCCAACTGCCAGTTGCTTATAGCTGAATCATCCAAAAAATGTCCATGAAGGCATGTTCAAGCTTAATGCAAAATTTGATGCAGATTTGTTGCTCTTCTTGCTCAGTCATTTTGAATGTGATGGCCGCACAGTACACATGTTCACTCAATAGCATCTACCATCCCCACTGACTAGTATAGTGAAGTTGTCGTTGTTCACACATGCACATTCCAGTCTACTCTTCATGGCTGCCAGGTTACACTGATGTGCAAACTGCTCTCATTATATTAACAATGGCTGGACTTTTTCTGGACAGGCCTCATATATCTGACTGTTATCCTTTTACATATTCAGTCTTTCAATACTATAAAGAATGTTTAAGTCTGAGTACAAAATGCCCTGATAGGTGCATCCAAAAATATTTGAATATGTCAATATCTGATTTATCTTGTTCTGATGACATCTGGCATTTTGGAATGGTGTTTATGGAATTCTTCAACTTTAAATTTGTAATTTGTTGTAATTACTTTCTCATTATATAAATACTATATTTTATATCTAACTTCTTTATTCATAATTTTGTATATAATTTGCTATGGAGCCCAACTCCCAAATATAAAAGCCTCAGATACAAGTTTTTGGGTCTATTTTTGTTCTAAGAGTCTGACTTGTACAGCTGGACTATTAATGCTATTTATCTTTATGCAAATAATTGTGAGAGAAAGAAATTGAGACTCTCAATTCACAAGTTCAATTTAAACACATTCATACTTTGATACTTAATAAGCACTTAAATGGAGATGTCTGGTATTTTTGAACATCTAAGTGTCTGGTTATCAATTAAAACACCTGGTCCTTAATTGGATCGCATTAGAAGAGAGTACCTATAGGACCAAGATTTGAAGTTAGTCAACATTTAGAAGTTTGGTTGAGGAAAAGATTCATTTAAAAAGAGGGAAGAGGTTGGTGAAAAAGGACTGTAACCTCTTTGTATTACTGGAATTCACCTTTGAAATAAAGGAATCTCTTGTTTGAATCAAACATTTCAATGGGTCTTCTCTGTTCAAAGTTAAAATCAAGGTCCTATTCAGGAATGTTCAATAGGGTTCTAACTGCTCTGCGTAATAGTAGAAAAAAAGATTTCTTTATTGTGTGCCTGGTAATAGGTAACATCTTTCAAAGGTGATTGCCTTTAGGAACTTTTTCCCCTTGATATAGATTTGTACTTCGCTGCCTGTGTAAATTGTTATTAGAAGCAATTGTATTCTCTCCAGGAGATTAGGAGCAGATCCATAGGAAACGAGGCTTATCTTGAACGCATATTATTGGGGCACATAGGAGCTGACCAGACTGGCGACGTCAAACCACTTTGGACTTTTTTGCTGTATTCCACAGATGCCACTCCAGCTTGAATAACTCAAGCTTTGCAAAATGCACTATTGTTCGCATTCTCTTTTAGTGAGGTTTCCCCGCCCTGCCTCCAGAGATACAACCAATGCACCTGTTAAGGAAGACAAGCTTACAATTCAGCACTATCACACTTTGATGAGAGAAGCATTGGTAATGAAGTAGTATATGAAAGGGAACTGCAAACAGATGTAGAGGTTCGAGGAAGATTTCTCAGAAGAACTGATTCCCAAACTCAGGGTTTAGTTTCACCTAAGAAAAAGGGGTGGGTGAGGAGTGTACAGGCAACATTCCTAGCAGAAGCAGAAGTACATACAAAATTACACAGGCAAGTGTGATTACAGGGCTATGGAAGTGTGGACAGGGAAGAACAATGAATCCAGATTACAGAACTGGCAAAGGCACTACCAAACACTGCAGCTGTCTAGCCGAGCAGGGCCAATGTTGGAATCTGTAGGGATGTGGCAAACGAAGTTTGAGAATTAAATTTCTCATAATTCCTAGTATTTAATTATCGGCAATAATGTTTAAATGACCTTGACATATGAAATAACACTTTAGAGTTATGATAAATTTGTTGAAAGGTGAATTTGGAATCAAATAAAAACAAATTGGGGGACTTCCTAAAATGGCAGCATAGGTGAATGCGCTGTGCCACCTCGCACAACCAAACAAGGAAAAAAATCAGAAATTTACACAACCAAAACCATCCAGATCTGACAGAAAATCATATTGAGAGGAAGTCCGACAACCAAGGAATTAAAGGAGATACATTCATCCAGTCTGGTGAGCCGGGAGGAGGAGGGCGGAGGGAGAGCACTTGGTGACCCAGCGGTGAGCTGGTGAGCAGACAGCAGGTCCGCGGTTGGAGGGGCGGTCCCTGCGTGGCAGCAGCACACCCAGATGGGGGCCTGACCTAAGCGCGGCCAGCGCCCGGCTCATCTGGACCCAGTGGGGCCGAGACTGGTGGACTGGGCAGGTCCGCATTCACGGGCAGACGGTCCGGGAGAGAAAGCAGGGCACAACCCATTTGCACAGATTGAGAGCACCTGTGGGGGTGGAGTCCACGGCGGGAGGAACTACCAGCCTCACAGGAGAGTTCGCTGGGGAGACCCACGGGGGATTGGAGCTGTGCAGCCCGTCCACCAACTCCGGAGCGACCCCCGGAGCCAGCGCAGAGGGGTTCAAATTGCTTGCAGGAGGCGGTATGGGTGCGGAGAGTGGAGAAGGTGCCATTGTGCACTCAGGTCCCACCCCCACAGGCTAAGTCACAGCCCAACTCCCCAAGGCTCCGCCCTCCTTACAGTAACAGGTGCACAGAGGGGAAAAAATGGCCCAAAGAAAGGAACAGATCAAAGCTCCAGAGCTAACCGACCAAGAGATAACCAACCTATCAGATGCACAGTTTAAAACCCTTCTAATAAGGATGTTAACAGAATTTGACAAAAAATTATCGAAATTGCTTGAACAAATGAGGAGAGATCTGCAAGGAACCAACAGAGATAAGAAGGAAACTGGGGCTCAAATCAATGGAGTGGACCAGCAGAAAGAAAAAAACATCCAACCAGAAAAGAATGAAGAAACAAGAATTCAAAAAATGGAGGAGAGGCTCAGAAACCTCCAGGACATCTGTAAATGTCCCAACATACGGATCATAGGGCTGCCAGAAGGAGAAGAAGAAATCCAAGGAATTAAAAACTTATTTGAACACATAATGATGGAGAATTTCCCGAAGCTGGCGAAGGAAATAGACTTTCAGGAAGTCCAGGAAGCTCAGAGAGTCCCAAAGAAGTTGGACCCAAAGAGGAACACACCAAAACACATCATAATTACATTACCCAAGATCAAAAATAAGGAAAGGATCCTAGGAGCAGCAAAAGGAGACAGTTACCTACAAAGGAATCCCCATAAGACTGTCAGCTGATTTCTCAAAGGAGACCTTGCAGGCAAGAAGGGGCTGGACAGAGGTGTTCCAAGTCATGAAAGGCAAGGACCTCCATCCAAGAATACTCTATCCAGCAAAGATTCCATCTAGAATAAAAGGGCAGAGAAAGTGCTTCTCAGATAAGGTCAAGTTTAAGAAGTTCATCACCACCCAGCCTTTATTGTATGAAATGTTAAAGGGAGTTATATGAGTCCTCAAGTCTCTAGCTGTTGAATCTGAGCTGACTTACTGGCTTCCTTTGGAAAACAAAAGGAAGTAAAATAGTGTAGAAGTTCCAAGACTCAACCTCCAGAGGCCTTGCATGATTCCTGCTCTATTGGAACTCTGCCCACACACCAGATAAAGAAGTCTGGGCTAGTCTGTTGGATGATAAGAGACTGTGTGAACTGGAGCTGAGTCAACGCAGTTGTCCTTATCAAGACCCTAGACAGAAAGCCCAGCCAAGATCAGCAAAGCTTCTCACCTAAGGATGCATGAGTGAGTCCAGCCAAGAGGAAAAACTGCCCAGCTGTGACCGCCTAAACTTCCATCTAGGAATGTCATGAGCTAAATAAACAATTGCTGTTTTGAGCCAAAAAAAAAAAAAAAAATTGGGACACAGGTTAGGAAAGACTTTATTGGAAGAGATGATTGCAAGAGCAGGGGGAGGGTGGGATAATGAAATAGGGAGAATGCCCTCAGCATGAGATCTGCAAGAATCCCAAACAGAAGGCTCACAAAAAGGCTTTTTTTTTTTTCTTGGACAGGGCTTAATTGGCCCCTGCCTCACTTTAACCTTCATTGTATTTTTTTCTCTATTACCATTTAGTCCCTTTATACATCTTTCTTCTGAGCAATCGCCTCACTGTTGTCCATGTACTTGAGTCTTTTCTCTTTTTGCTCAATCCCTCCAGCCCCTAACCTCATCCCCCACACTAGCTGTCATATTGCTCTCTCTGAGTCTGTCCCTATTTCCCTTGTTAGTTCAGTTTGTTCATTCCACATACGAATGAAATCTTATGGTGTTTGTCTTTCTCTGACTGACTTACTTCACTTAGCATAATGTTCTCCAGGTCTATCCATTCTGTCACAAAGGGTAAAATTCTCTTATTTTTCATGGCCAAGTAGAATTCTACTGTGCAAATGTCCCACAGTTGTCTTACCCACTCATGTACTGATGAGCCCTTAGGCTACATCCATATCTTGGCAGTTGTAAATAATGCTTCAGTGAACATAAATGTGCTTATATTCTTTCATGTTAGTGTTTTGGGTTCCTTTGGACATATTCCCAGAAGTGCGACCCTTGAGTCAAAAGGCAGATCTGTTTTTAATTTTTTGAGTTGCCTCCATACTGCTTTCCACAGTGGCTACACCAGTCTGTGTTTCCACCAACAGTGCAAAGGGTTCCCCTTTCTCCATATCCTCGCCAGCACTTGCTTGTTGATTTGTTGATGATAGCCATTCTGACAGGTGTAAGATGACATCACATTGTGGTTTTTATTTGCATTTCTCTGATGCTTAGCAGCATTGAGCCATTGTTCAGGGAATGCCATTTCCTGAGGTCAGTCTATGTTCTGGGGAGACTCTGAAGAAGGGGTTGTGTGCTGGCTCAGAGTGGGAGCTGGGCAGACAAAGTTCAGGAACCTGAAGAAAGGAGAGAGAAACTTAACTAAAGTTCAGTCAGGTAAAGGTAGCAGGTATTTTATCCAGATTGATCAGCAAGTCCAAATAATCAAACAATCATTTATAAGGCAAAGAGTGGTAATTTGGAGTGTCTGTGCCCAGCCTATTGACAGGTAAACAAGAGAGTATTCTTGAATCTTGCCTAATTCATATGGGGAAGAATGGATCCCTGTTATAAATTACTTTCATAAATCAAAGAGGTGGGAATTTTTTTTAATTGTAATTTTCCCAGGTTCACACAGCTTGAATAAACTTCAACATTGTCATTGTCACGTTGGAGGGGGTAGGGGGGAGATATCAAATGTGAACCAAGAAAATAGAGTCTTACAAAAGCCAAAATTGGGAACTCCTATGTATAGGTGACAGACCAGGGCTATGAATTTCAAAAAAATAATAGACTAAATAACTCAACAGAACCAATAAACAAACTTACTAGTAGCATAAAATTCTATAACATGAAAAGCATAATTCCAAAAAAAAAGTGAATAGAATTGTTTGGAAATGTAACCCTTCCAAACAATAAAGGTTTTTTAAGATATTTTATTTATTTATTTTTAGACAGAGGGGAAGGGAGGGAGAAAGAAAAGGAGAAACATAAATATGTGGTTGCCTCTCACGTGTCCCCCTACTGGGGACCTGGCCTACAAACCAGGCATGTGCCTTGACTGGGAATCGAACCAGCAACCCTTTGATTCACAGGCCACTGCTCAATCCATTGAGGCACAACAGCCAGGGTAAACAAATAAAGTTGTTTTTAACAGGAAAACAATGATGAAATTTAAGATTTCATAGGTAAAAAACATATGGTTTATACAAAGAAGCAATGGTCCTGGCTGGTGTGGCTCAGTGGATTGAGTGCCAGCCTGTGAACCAAAGGGTCACCTATTTGATTCCCAGTCAAGGGCACATGCCTGGGTTGCAGGCATAGTCCCCAGTTTGGGGCATGTGAGAGGCAACCACACATCAATGTTTCTCTCCTTCTCTTCCTCCTGTCCCCTCTCTCTAAAAATAAATAAATAAAATCTTAAAAAATAAGTAAAATTTCTTTAAAAAAATAGAAGCAATGTAAAGCCATGAGAATGGTTTTCTGAATGAAGACAAGTGTGTGGACTGGACTATCTAATTAGACATTGCATTTGTCACATATGTTTCTCAGGATAAACTAGGGAAAAACTGAGATAGCCTACAGCCCCTGTGTCTTGATGACTTAAAATAATACAGATTTATTTTTTGTTCATTATGTGTCTGTTATGGTTTAGCATGGAGGCCGTGTTCATATGTCCACTCAGGTGCACAGGCTAATGGCATGGCAGACACTGACCACATTTTAGTGGGTAAGAGAGGAATATTCCAGCTACAGAAGGACAAAAAGCACTTCATCGTACAAGTCATGGGTTTTCAAATGGCCCCACCCGACGTAAGAGAACCAAAGTACAAACCTACAAAGAATAAAGAAGGCCAGAGCTATTCGATGAATTTTAATGTCAACTTGAGGGCACCTAACTTCCGCTTACTCCCTTCCTGCAGTCGGAAACTAAACAGACACTGTCCAAATGAGAAAAGCCAGTTCTGTCTTAGCGAATCGCGTTCTGAGTCCAGGGTCTCTTTATAATGTGAGTGTCTCTTTCAGGTGGTAGTGTTCAGAAGTCTCTAGCTTAAATTAGAACATGGCTTATTTTAATCCAAAGACCTTTGTACCCAAGTCACAAATATTCTGCCAGCATAAATACTAAGTGCTGGGAAAAATTCAGAACTGGTAATTTAATATATAACTGGTCAATGTGCAGAATTATAAGCCATGATGAAAAAGAATGTGGTGATCTCTTACACAGTTAAGCATACTTTCTATGTGTCCCAGCTGCCTCATGCCTAGATACTTATCCAAGGGAAATTAAATCTATGTTCACACAGATATCTGTATGTACATGTATAACTTCTGACAACCTAGGTATGCATTTAAAATGACAAAATCAGTTTAGCACTTCTATGCTAAATCGTATTTGTAAATTTAGGCAAATCCTATCTATCCTACAGAAATATTATATATGTAATATATATTTTTCAAAATAGAACACTTTCAAACACTTTCTAATTTCAAGCCAATTATTCTTCAATTCTTGGTTGACTTTGAACAAAAAGTTTGAGTAATTAAGAGTTTATTCAAATCACTAAAGACTAGAAAAAACCCCAACATCCCTCATCTGGAGAATAGATAAACAAGTGAAGTTACATCCATAATGAAATAAGACTCAACAATAGAAAGGAACAAGCTACTGATGCACAAACTAAATTATCCATAGTCATATATTGCAGGTGTTTGAAGGTCATAAGAACGACCTTCAAATCTCATCATGGGGTCAAGGATGTCCTTGAAGACAATGATCCAATGAAAATGAAATTGTGTAACTTTAGTTAATAAAAATAAAGGATCCCAATTTGTACTCAACACTATATAACTCTTTGGTGAGGTAATACTGATTTTAATCCTTGATTTTAAAAAATAGATAATAAAATATTTAGAATTCTCCAGAACAGAGAATGCTGTTCTCTTACACAATGGACTGCAGGTGTTTAGAGGAAGCTAACTCAAACAGAAAATTCATGTTAGTTAAGAAACATATAAATCTAAGGTAAGGATATTTCTCAATTAAAGGATTAATTAGCATTTCACTTAAATCAATCTCTTACTTATTTGGAAAGTGCAAGAATATATACCCCAGATATATTCTGTCCATAAAATTAAACAATAGTGTAGCTAAATATACAAAGTAAACACTCCATTTATGTTATACATCAGAAGTGACTGATACTAGTGGTTAGTATCTCCAGTTACTAACCAGAACACAATCAACAACCATAACAGTGCACTGTGTACCCTAAAAGGCCCTTAAATCTTTTCCCCTCTTACAAATTGACTTACTCACTTGTAGCCTCATCAATAGAACAGGATATAGAAATATATGATGTCTTCTAGGTATCACCTGTGTAAGAGGGATTGACATCACTGAGTTATGCATCGAATTTACTCTCTAGAAATTGAGGCTTATAGACTTTATCTTATCCAAAGTCATGTAGCTCTTAAGTACTGGAGCTTAAAACCTACATGGTACTTTTGCACGTAACTCAGAGACCATGTCCCTCCAACTTGCAAACTCTGAAGACTATCTGCACAATGTCTCGGCCAATGATTTGTTAATTCCAGGTAACCTTGTGGGAAAAGGCAGCAGAGTGGGAAGATAGAATCTTCTTGCAACCTAAGTATAAATTTATAATGAGAAAATCAGTTTATCTCTCTTTTTTTAATATTTTATTTATTTATTTATTTATTTATTTATTTATTTATTTATTTATTTTAGAGAGGGGAAGGGAGGGAGAAAGAAAGGGAGGGACACATCGATGTGCAGTTGCGTCTCATGTGCCCCTTGTTGGGGACCTGGCCTGCAACCCAGGCATGTGCCTGACTGGGAATCAAACCGGTGACCCTTTGGTTTACAGGCTGGTGCTCAATCCACTGAGCCACACCAGCCATGGCTAGTTTAGGTCTTTTTTGCTGAATTGAATTGGTAAAATTTAGACAAGACCTAACTAATCTATAAAAATATTATAGAAGTTATATACATACATATATACATATTTTTTCAAAATAGAATACCTTCAAAGACTTTCTAATGTCAAGCCAACTATTTTTCAATTCATTGGATGTATTTCAAGGAAAAATTTGTGTAATTAAGAGTAATTAACACTAAACTACCTTACTTAATTTTAGAGTATTCTATTTTTTTTAATCTTGTCTCACCACATACTGGCTGATATCTTTCTCTATCATAGCGACAGACTGAAATGTTCGCCAAGACAAAAAAGAAGAAAGATTACAGAAAGAAAACAGTCTTTATATTCTTATAAACAACATTTATAAACCTGACTTTAAACATTACATGGAAGTAATTACCTATTGAGAATGGAAAGAAGTGATAAAATATGTCAAGTAATAACTCCACTATTTGTTCTCCTTTTAAGAGTTTATACAGTATGCTTTAGCTAGTTATTTTTAAAAAATTTTAATGTAACTGTTCACAAGAGAAGGCTAAATCAGCCTACTTGCAGATTCATTGAAGAAGGCCATTTAATTTAAGAAGGCTGCCTGGAGTTGAAGCACAGTAAGATACCTTATATCTGCCGTTCACTGCATAGTTGGGACACTTCCATTTACCAGGCTTACATGTACCTCCTTATTTTCTAAACTCCCGAAAGTGGCAGGTGAAATTCCAGCATGGATAGAAATGATGCTTTCCCCATAAGGGTCACAACTTTTATAATAGAATGGCATTTGGTGAGAATTATGTACCAGGGATTGTAACAATTGTGTTAACTACATTATTTAATGCTTATATAAAGTTTATAGGTATGTGCTTTATTAAAATAGAGATTGTGATTTATAGTTTTGACTTAAAACATCAAAACATTACTTTATTAAAAAGTTTTGTTTTACAATGGCATTTGGAAACTGGTTATTCCAAGTTTTTCTTTTTTTTTTTTTAAGTTTATTTATTTATTTTCAGAGAGAGGAGAAGGGAGGGAGAAAGAGCAATGTATGGTTGCCTCTCACATGGTACTCATTGGGGACCTGGCCCGCAACCCAGGCATGTGCCCCAACTGAGAATCGAACCAGGACCCTCTGGTTCCCAGCCCGCACTCAATCCACTGAGCTACACCAGCTGAGCTCCAAGTTTTTCTTGATATGGGTCAAATAACTTCTCATCCTAAATTTCCCATAATCTCTCTGTGATGTGCCCTCTAGTGCCTGGGTTATGAATATGCAAGCCGAGGGATACAATCATGTACATGTTTTGGCCATTTGTCCCAGTGTGCTGGGAAAGGGGGCGGGGTGTTTAAAGTATTTCAGCTAAGTACTCTCAGAGAATTGTCAATAGATAGTATTCGCCTTACGCGGTTTCTTTGGACCATGTGTACCTGGTCAGAAGAGATACACAGCATTCTGAGCTCTTCTTCCTAGCATTACTACGCTGACTACTTGATCTGAAAACTGTTCTCGGCCATCCTCTTGATGTTCACTCTCTTCTTCCTCAGGAGAGGTCATACCATCAGCAGTCAAATACCTAGTGCCATCTGGAGCAGCTAGGTGGCACTGAATATCAGATTCGAAACTTGAACTGCATGTTGGGGAAATAAAAATCTTTATAAAAATGTATGTCCTCTCGGATCTAAGTTAGACAAGTCTCCAGCAATGTGTCATATACTTTCATGTGCACCACATCATCTTTATGGAGACTTCTTCCAACATAGTACTTCAGCCAAAATGACAAGCGATGTGTGATGTGTGTGAGGCAGTTAACGGAGGAGGAGAGAAGTTCATTTGGAATGACAGATAAAATATTGTCATATTAGGTTGTTGATAATGCTGGAGATTCCCACAACTTCAGAATCTCCTGTTTTGATTCCAATGGTAGTAGTATTCAGTAATCTCACAATGAAGTGTGCTTGATAATCAGCTTGCATCTCTCAGGAAGGTACATGAAGAGAAGCTAACTGGGAAAGGCAGTGCAAGAGAACCTTGTGCCATAACTGCATCTTCTCTGATTTCCCCAGGTCCTGTAAGAAAAAGCTTCAAAAGTCTGCTGCTCAGAAGTGTCTCCCATTAGAACAATGTTGGCTCCAACTGCACGTTTTGTGAGGATTCAAACCCACATATGTAAGGTCTGCCCAAATTGGAAGGAGGAGAGTTCCAGTTGAAATCTTGATTAGCAAGTTCAAGGTGATGCTGAAATACCAGACATCTGAGCATTGAGTTGTTCCTTTCTGATGACCTCCTGCAGAGCTTCAACAATTAACACAAAGATTTCATGAAGGTCTTCTTCCTGAAATTCTCTTTTGCAGTTACAGTGGAATTCTAAACTCAGTCCAATGTTGCTTGTTTTATCTGAATTTGAATATTCACTCAACAGTGGAGTTAGAATAGAACAGTCACAATTTATCCTTGAAGGGAAGGAGACAAGCTTCCCGGAGCCTGTTCCCTCATGTGGGAGCCAAGTGCCTCTCAGTCCAGAGCCAGAAGTGGCCAGGGTGGATGGCCAAAGTAGCAGCAAGTGTGTACTAATTTATCTGTAAAGAAATTAAAACTTGATAGATGAAATCATATGCTTTGGGGCAGTGAGTGTTAGAACTTGAATTCAAATCTGACCTGTGCTCGACTCCAGCACTGGGGTTCCTTGACTCTTGTGATTCTCAAATAGAACCCGTGTCACCTAGGGGACATAAGACTCTTTTTAACATAGAGTTTCAAATTTTCCATCAAATGTCTATTTTACATATAGCCATTAGTTTTCCTAATATATTTCTTCAATTTCACAGACAGAGGATAGCCACTCAACATATAGCCATTAATTGGATGAATGAATCATCTGAAATTCCATAGTTCAGTTCTTTCATTATAAAGTTGTTAAGCACCCAGTATGTAATTTATTGGTAACACCTCATCAGTATTTAGAAAAATATATTAAAATAATATCTATGCCAATGTTAAGAAGCTAAGCCAGAGCTATTACATGAAACTCCATAGAATGCTGAAGTATTAAAATACATGTTTTATGATATGCTTCTATTTCATAAATTTGGCTACATATATTTTTTATGGGATAAAACTGGTGCACAAATTCTCAATTCCATTGGGGTTTATTTTATGTATTTCAGAATTTTGAGTAAACTTGTTATTATATTGAGTTATTCATATACCAACAGAACAGCTGCAGTCTAAAGTAATATACTTAAAATCTTCCTTGTGAGATGCTGATTACAGCATTCTGTAATTTAAAAAGATACAGGAGAGTATCGTTTTCCAAATGGTCATTACTACTCAACTCAAATTTGTAGTGTAGATTATTTAACCAAATTCAAGGAACAGTGTTCCAATCCAAATTTTTAAAAAAATATGAAAATCTCCCACTCCCACAGTCAATCCTCACACTGTTGTCCATGCCCACGGGTCATTCATACATGTTCTTTGTCTAGTCCCTTCCTCTTCTGTCCACCATCGTCCCCCTCCGCCCTCTCCTCTGGTCACTTCCATTCGGTTCCATATTTCCATGCCTGTGGTTCTATTTTGTTCATTAGATTCCTCTTATAAGTGAGGTCATACGGTATTTGTCTTTCTCCAGCTGGCTTATCTCACTTAGCACAATGCCCTCCAGTTCCACCCGTGGACTCAGTTTCCACCTACTTGGCCGCCATCTCTAAAATCATTAGTTTTGATTTTTGCCAATTAAGAATTTCTTAGAATCCTTTGGCCTTTTGGCCTACTTTCACCGTATCTTACCATTTGAAGTGACAAAATCTCTCATCCCTTTCTAGATTTAAAGTCATGTTCTGTTATACAGAGAGAAGTATGGACAATTCCCTTATTGTAACTATCATTTTTGGCCTGCCAGTGTTACATTCAGTCAACATACTTTCCAGATTCTGACATGAGGTGCTCTGTCAGGAGAATTTGTACTGATGCATTTTGATATATATGTTTCCTGTTTGTAGGTAACTAGAAGTATTTTAGGGTGCTATTTCAGATAATAGTTTTAGCAATAATTGCATTCTTTGTAAAAGATATTTTTTATGATAAAATGAAAGAAAATCCAGTATTTTATGCATATTTGTGCTTGTGTGCTATGACATTCAGGAATTCTGAATCCATTTTCATCCCTTATATTTCTCTATATATGATTTAACTATTCCTACTTAAGTTGTTAAAGTATCCATATTATACATTTAACCCCTGATATGTTATTAGCCTCTTAGTATTTTAATTAATAATAACATCGGTCCTGCTTTAATATGTACATAAAACCTACTTCATTTCACATGAAACACATTTTCTCATGAAATAAAACAAAAAGATATCACTGAAAAGAAAGATATACATGTATTTAAAATGAAATGTGTGTGTGTGTGTGTGTGTGTGTGTACACATACTTCATTTTAGTTCCTGGTGTTCTCTCTTCACCAGTAGTAGTGTCAAACATCGAAGTGACATCCCTGGCATATCTTCTGTCCCCTGAGATCACCTGTGCAAGAGGCTGACCTCACATCAGGAGAAGCCAAAGTAGAAATGTTTAAGAAACAAATCTAAGAATAAGGTGCTTTATTTTTGTACTGGTAGAAGGTTTTAAAAATGTTTTTAAGCATACACATCTTAATATTATTTAAACATATGCCTTCTCATTATGTTTAATGTGTTTCTTTACATCTGGTACTGACATATGCTAACAATGAGGTTTTGGAGTGTTATTCCATTTTGAATATGTTTAAAAAAGAGACTCAATGGCATTCTGCCTTGTTACCTGGCCAGAGAAACACCAGACATAAGTATATTGTCAGGAGAAACAGCTGAAGTAGGGAGACCGCTGGGGTGCACACATGCTCCCATTAACCTCTCAGAGGGGAAGTTAGCCCAACTCTGAAAACAGTGATAGAGCTGCCAAGATAATGCTATGTCAGCATAAATTTATGGAACTCGTGTTGCAGTTGTCTTCCTTTGGTAACTGGAAGTATGTGGGTACTGCACAAAAACCTGTCAAAGTATTTTATGTCACTCCAAAAATTTTACTCATGCTATATTTAGAGTTATGGATGAAAAATATCTTCCCAACAATTTCATTGTGGCAAATAAATAGAAAATTATACTTAAGGTGCTTTGTAAAAAAGTTTTAAATATATTAAACGTGTTTAATGTGTTTAATGTAATATAAAAGTGTTTTATAGTATAATATCAAGTTATGCTAAAATTGTTTTATGTAAAAAATAATAAAATAGTTTAATAGTGTAATTTTGCACTGAATAATGTTATTTCCAATTTCTGCCAGTAATTTAGGATTGCTTAATGATTAAAGTGGATAAAAAAATAAGATGAGATATTTGGTGAATTATCTCATCTGTGCCAGATACAGAAAGGGCAGATGCCATCTCTGATGACATTCCAATGATATCTGCAAAACATCATATCTTTGCTATTTTACCCATTTTCCAAAGAAGGAAATTGAAGCTCAAAAGAATATGCAAGCCAGCAAGGATGAAATATGTAATAAGTGGCTGGATGTATATTTAAATCTCCTTTGAGATTGAAGGTATATTATGGAGGTTATGGACTACTATAAATTTCTATAAATAGAAGGCAAGACCTGCTTTGTAGAGGTGGTCAAATAGCAGTATATAAATTTCCTGTCAAACAAACATGTGCTCATACTGATCGTAGGACTTTCATAACTGCAGTGAAAAATCTGTTGTATATCATCCTGTGTTTTATAAGTGTTATGAAAAACCTCCATTGCCCAACATACCATAATTATTCAGTATACAGTCATTTCATTACTAGTACAAAGGACGAATATTGCAGTAAGTCACAGAAGCCAAGGGAGTTTACAGAGAGGTTGGGGAAAGATGCCGAGGTGCACATGGGAAGAGGACTCAAGCTCAACAAGTTGGTGATCATGAGAAGTCACCCCAAACGGGTACAATGTCATTTAAGCAATATCAGCAAATTTTCTCAATGGTGATGTGACTTTGGCATAAGAACAATGCACTATATCTTTTACTTTGTCAGTGTTTATGCTACGTATAAGTTGGTTCATAGTTACCATAGTTTCCTTTTCTAGATATTAATTTTAAAAGTTCAGTTACCTAAGTTTTAAGTATGAATGGCATATCCATTTATTATACATATCACAAACTATGTTCTATATTGTTTTCTTTATGTTTGGATGGTAATGTGGTAGTATGATCTCTTTTCCCCAGTAGAGTTCCAGTTGAATTTCTGTGTATTTTTTTTGAGTAAAGAAACATATGTATTCTTCACCACATATGAAGTGCTTCCAGAATGTGACTTTAGTGTATCTCTTCAATGCAGTTTCTTTTGCTGTACATTTTTAAAAACAGATTTCTCCGTCCGGAGCCTTAGATGTCTGAAGGTATCTTGATTTGTTCTCACCTATTTGATTGTTCTTTTGGCTGGGTATTGATTTTTTACATTCAATATAATTTTCTATTAGCTCTTTAGATCATTGTTTTTCTAACATTCAGCTTTTCTGATAGTAGGTCTGAAGCCAGGCCGATAAATGTTCCTTTTGTATATGTGTATTTTCCCATCATGGAGGGATGGAAGGGTTTTCTTAGTTGGGGATCTTCTGGAATTTTAACAATATGTGGAAAATGCTGATCTTATCTAATTCACCTGTCTTGATGCCAGTCTTTCTAAAGATCCAAGTATTTCTATAACTTAGAATATATTCTTTTACTATTTGATGATTTTTCTAACCTAGACTTCATAAGTTCTCTTTCTCTGGCAATCCTTTTAACTATATGTTAGATATAGCTTTGTTTTATTCATATATATATATATATATATATATATATACATATATATACACACACATACATATATATTTGTTACTGCATATTATATATTGTTATATATATTATATATATATTTGTTGTGGTGGTAGTATATTTTCTTTTCTTTTTGCTTAGCCTTCCTGGAGACATACTTAATCTCTCAGCCTTTCTACTGATACTTTTATTACTACATATACTTTTAAAGTTGTTAAATTCTTATGACACTTATGACTTATTACTTAATTGATAGACAAGAGTCAAAATTAACTCTTGACATAGCTCATTGAAAACACTGAGTCTAACTATATAGGCGTTACACAATTTCAGGCTAGATTTCACAGGTGATCAATGATGTAATCTATTTTTAAATGTTCAATACTTCAAGAAATAACTAATATGTTAATATTTTTATACCACACTGAAAAGAATACTTATATATGAGGTTTGCCAATGAAGAAAAAGGATCTTATGGACACACTGTTTTTTCAGAGATGTTACATTAGTATAGTTCTGTTATTGATATTCACGGTAGATATAATAATATGAGATATGGGAATTATTTCAGTAAGGGGTCCATTTGTTGTGATTAAATACCTTGAAAAACTAAGCTGATACTGCATCATTTTTCAGTGCTTTTAAATATTTCTCATCTACTGTATAGAACAGTTTCAGTAGTGATTCCTTCAAATACTATTTGGAGAAAGTGAATAGAAAAAGGGGTGACTTTATGTGGTAAGTACACAGTGCAATATTCAGACCTAGTATCATAGAAATGTACACTTGAATTCAATATGACCTACCAACCAATGTCATCCCAATAAATGTAATAAAAAACTAAATAAAATAATAAAAAATAAAATAACAGGTCTTTTACCTCCTTGGTTAGGTTTATTCCCAGGTATTTTATTTTTTTTGTCACTCCTATGTTCATAGCAGCACAATTCACAATAGCCAAGTGCTAGAAACAACCTAAGTGCCCATCTACAAATGAATGGATCAAGAAACTATGGTACATTTACACAATGGAATTCTACGCAGCAGAGAGGAAGAAGGAGCTTATACCCTTTGCAACAGCATGGATGGAACTGGAGAGCATTATGCTAAGTGAAGTAAGC